>SJYC01091331.1:0-11925 GCA_006408675.1 Madoqua kirkii
GGTCGCAAAGAGTTGGGCACGACTGAGCAACTTTCACTTTCACCTAAACATCCAAGTTCTTTCTAAGCACAATTAGTTTCATCCTTTTTTGTCTAAGTTTGTACCCCCTTACTTCAGTTTTCAAGCTAGTGAGAAATTGTTTCATAAATTGAAGACATCTTGAGCAAACTTAGAAATCACATTTTAAAAATTACTTGAGCTTCACTGTATGTGAGCTTAATTGAATATCTGTGGTAAGAAGAGCAAATTGGCTTCACAAGGGTCAAAAAATATTTATTGAATGAATGAATGAGTACGAGAGAACTGTCAATAAGTTTTTCAAAATGCTTCACTTTTGACATTATACTTACTGTTGTCATGGACTTGCTCATGTTTTGTGTTTATTCTTTATTAAGTGTATTCAACAGTTAAAAACAAAACTGAAATTCCCATTAAAATCTGACCATTATGTTCTAGGAATAAAGCAACTTATAGAAATTTTACAAATTATGGGTCTAGCTCCCACTTAAAACTCTGTATCCTCTTAAGAAACCTTTGAAAGAATAGGCAGAAAGAATCAATTAGACTTCCCAGATAACTGAAGAGATTTATATGACAAGGAAAGAGGTAATTTCCTTGCATTGAGTACAGTAAGCCAATCAACCACTGCTTAATGGCATGGAAGACCAATTTTATAGAGTCACTGAGAAAATAAAAAAGTGAGACCAGTCAAGAACATAAACTTATGAAAGGCAATCAGGCACTCATTCAGTTCAGTCCAGTCACTCAGCCATGTCCGACTCTTTGCGACCCCGGTACCGCAGCCCGCTAGGCCTCCCTGTCCATCACCAACTCCTGGAGTCCATCCAAACCCATGTCCATTGAGTCAATGATGCCATCCAGCCATCTCATCCTCTGTCGTCCCCTTCTCCTGCCCTCAATCTTTCCCAGCATCAGGGTCTTTTCCAATGAGTCAGCTCTTCACATCAGGTGGCCAAAGTATTGGAGTTTCAGCCTCAACATCAGTCCTTCCAATGAACACCCAGGAATGATCTCCTTTAGGATGGACTGGTTGGATTTCCCTGTAGTCCAGGGGACTCTCAGGAGTCTTCTCCAACACCACAGTTCAAAAGCATCAATTCTTTGGCACTCAGCTTTCTTTATAGTCCCAACCCCCACATCCATACATGACCACTGGAAAAACCATAGCCTTGACTAGACAGACCTTTGTTGGCAAAGTGATATCTCTGCTTTTTAATATGCTGTCTAGGTTGGTCATAACTTTCCTTCCAAGGAGTAAGCATCTTTTAATTTCATGGCTGCAATCACCATCTGCAGTGATTTTGGAGCCCAGAAAAATAAAATCAGTTACTGTTTCCACTGTTTCCCCAACTATCTGCCATGAAGTGAAGGACCAGATGCCATGATCTTAGTTTTCTCAATGTTGAGCTTTAAGCCAGTCTTTTCACTCTCCTCTTTCACTTTCATCAAGAAGCTCTTTAGTTCTTCTTCACTTTCTGCCATAAGAGTGGTGTCATCTGCATATCTGAGGTTATTGACATTTCTCCCAGCAATCTTGATTCCAGCCTGTGCTTCCTCCAGCCCAGCGTTTCTCATGATGTAGTCTGCATATGGATCATGAAAAAGCAAGAGAGTTTCAGAAAAACATCTATTTCTGCTTTATCGACTATGCCAAAGCCTTTGACTGTGTGGATCACAATAAACTGGAAAATTCTGAAAACGATGGGCATACCAGACCACCTGAAACCTGCATGCAAGTCAGGAAGCAACAGTTAGAACTGGACATGGAACAACAGACTGGTTCCAAATAGGAAAAGGAGTACGTCAAGGCTGTATATTGTCATTCTGCTTATTTAAAAAAGCTTAATGTAATGAATTTTTGTGATGTGGATACTTGCAATATTTAATTTTTATCCACTAGAAAAATCCTTTTATGTTTGGAATAAGTTTCCCACACAGACAAAATTTTTTTTAGACATCTTGTGAAAGTCAAGTACAATAACCAGGCACATTTTTTTGGTGTTCCAAAATGTGTGCTTGACATGATCAACTGTAAAGAAAACAAATGTAAACATGTCTCTATTTAAAGTCATTTTTCATCTCTTAACTTTTTAATGATAATTTGCTGATTCATTTCATTATATTTGCAGAATTGGGAGAACATAAAGAAAACTGACTCTATTAGGCAGGAGAGCAACTGGTTGAACTAGACACGAAAAATTAGAAACAGCTATGCTCAAGTACATAATTTTTGTACTCCTTGCTTAATTTACCAAACTATATCCTTTAGATGCTAGCCATGTGACCATGAATTTAGATTTCCTTCACAGGGCCTACCATATATTCAGTACAGTAGGACTTTTTTTTTTTTAAATATGTATGGTATAAATAAGGATAAAGAGTGACAGTATCACCTTGTTTCTTGACTAACAGTACAGATTTTGTAAATTTAAGTAATGTGTAATCCAAGCATAGTCTCATAGATCTCATCTATTTTTTGCATCTATTTTTGATTTATTCTTTTAAAAAGAATTGAGATTAATATTGACACTTGAGCTTGGGATAATTAAAATTTTGTTAATAAAACTCTCAAGAAAGATAAAAGTATCAACAGTCCATTCTAAGGATCCCATAATATAGTATATATATATAATTTATATGATTCCCTGGAGAAGGCAACGACAACCCACTCCAATATTCTTGTTTGGAGAATCCCATAGACAGAGGAGCTTGGCAGGCTACAGTCCATCCATAGGGTCACTGAGTCAGACATGACTGAGTGACTTAGCATGCACGCCAGTGCAGGAGACATAAGTGATGCAGGTGCTATCCCTGGATCAGGAAGACCTCCTGGAGGAGGGCATGGCAACCCACTCTAGTATTCTTGCCTGGAGAATCCCCATGGACAGAGGAGACTGGCGGGCTACAGACCATGGGGTCACAAAGAGTCAGACTCAACTGATATAAATTAGCACACATCGTATTATTGGTCTTTTGTATTCTAGGTCAGAGCAATTGCAAAAATACAGTTTTGCGATGCAGACAATTCTGAATCAATTCTCAGTTCTTTTATTTCAGTAGAAGTGGTCAGCTAAATTTTTTGGAGAGTTCTTGTTCTTTTTTTAAATGCTAGTATATTACCATCTTAATATGGAGTGCATTCTACAACTTAGATGAAATTATCTCTGGAGTTCAGAATTTCTGTTTTCAATAATTATTCACTGACCCTTTTCTACATATCAGAAACTACTATGAACATGAATATAGAAATGAGTCTAACACCTTACCTGCACTAAGGAAATGTCTAAACAACTAGAGTAGTTTGTGATAATTGCTGTAACAAAGGGAAATGAGTTCTACTGGGAGAAAAAGTGGGACTTCTGTTTCTAGGGTTGGGGTGCAGGTGGAGGGAATGAAGGAAAGGGCTCCACCAGAGGGATAACATTCACTTAACTCTTTACCGGGCCGTGTCATAGATTAAACCTAGGATTTCTCTTTTAATCAGTATTCTGTAGTTGATACCAATAGCTTACTACTAGGCAATGTTTTCATTTGCTCCCTCTGTATTTCTGACTGTGACAAAACCATTTAGCATATCTAGGGTTGGCTACAATTCACCAAAGTTTCTGCGGTACATCAGAAATTTGTTAACCTTTTTGGAAAAAATAATAATTTGCTTTTCCTTTGTATTTTTAGGAGTGAAAAGATGAGTGATAGTGAGTTCATGGGTGGTGTATTGAAACCTATTGGGTGTGACTGCATAGGTGAGAAAGCAGCTATTCCACAGACACACTCTAGGGCGGTGGTGCCCTTGCCAACGCTCTGAAACCTTCCCTGGTGAAGAAAAGAAAGAGTAGAAGTTCTGTTTTGGGGGTTGGGTGCAGATGGAGGGAATGGAGGAAAGGGCTCCACCAGAGGCACCACATTCGCTTAACTCTTTACCAGGCCGTGTCATAGCTTAAACCTAGGATTTCTCTTTTAATCAGTATGCTCAAGTATAGTGAGTGGAGTCAACAAGAAGCCTGTTTTAAAAGTGTATTCACCTTACACTTGCTTTCAAGGAGTTTCAGCTGTAGAGAAAGTATACCTTTCTGACTTTAGAGGGATGGGTTGGAAATATGGGTAAAAAAGAGAAGCATAAAAACTTGCTTGGCCTTCAGTTTGGAGAAGGGCATGAGTATATCATTAAAAGAGAAAATAAAACCTACTACATTTCTAGTAAGTTGTTATTTTAAGAGATAATTAACATTACAAGCTAGCACACTGTCTTGTTCATTATTACTTGATTTGTGGATTAAAAAAAAGAAATTCCATTGAGAAGTTCCATGGAGAAGCAAAGTTGCCTCATGGTGCAGTTTCCCAAGGCTCTCCAATTGAGACAAAGCAGTGCTATTAATTATGAACTTGTCAGATCATATTCCACAATGGTGAGATCTCTCCACACTGTCTGGAAGTGTTTCCATTCCAGTCTTACAGACACAGCCATCTAACACTGATGGTGGTTTCTGTACATATGAACTTTCAGATACCTGCTCTTCTCTGTCTCATAAAAATGAGCATTTCTCAACTCTGAATTAGGCTGTCATTTGAAGTAATGGGGTGGTTTATTAAGGAATGTATTGTGCCTTAATTAAGATGCAATTACAGAAGTCATACCTCTCTCCTCTCTAATTTTGCTATGATGAAAATATATAAAATTAAGTAGTCCAAATAGAAAATATAAAGCAGTGATGATAACATTAGGCAAAATAAGTCAACAAACAAAACAACTCAAAGCTTCAAAATTCATATGCAAATCCTAGGACTTTTAGATCATCACTAATCTTGTGTGTGAAATTTTAGCTGGTACAGTGGTGACCCTGGATATATATATGGAAGAGGAGACAGATTTTCATCATGAGTTTATCATCTATTTGGGGAATTTTATGTAAATTAATGAGAATAATAGCACTTTTACAACATTTATAATGTACTTTAAGTAACAGGTTATCTCATTTGACCACTCAACAGTCTATTAAATAGTGATTATTATACTCATTGTGTATTTGTAGAAACTGAGACATTACTTTGCCAACAAAGGTCTGTCTAGTCAAAGCTATTGTTTTCCAGTAGTCATGTATGAATGTGAGAGTTGAGCCATAAAGAAAGCTGAGCACTGAAGAACTGATGCTTTTCAACTATGGTGTTGGAGAACTATTGCTTGAAAGTGATAAAATTTATTATAATGTAGTGAACCCTATGTCCCATTGTCCTGTGATTCTGGAATGTGAGGAGAAGGATGAAATAGTCTCCTCTGCTGGGAACACTCTCAGTCTCCTGCTGCTCAGCTCTTCACTGGGCTATGTAGTGACATAAATGTAGAGTTGCTATTTTTATGTGAGGGACTACCTCACATGAACACAGTAGGGAAAAAGTCTTGGTAACCTCTGAGCTTCTAAGGAAAGGGAAGGAAAGATGAGAAGTCTCAGCTTTCCCTTTTATCTACTGAATGAGGCAAATTATCTGTAGCCTTCAAAATCATCAAAATGTAATTGATCTTCCAAGTGGTAATGGTTAAAGCCTTCATCTCATATTTTTCTGTATTAAACATTTGTTACTTTGTTCTCTTTCTGTAGAGCAAAACCAGTGGGATGGTATGAACAAAATTTACACCAGAAGGGAGCTCCAGCCACCTCTTTAGATTTGTGTTACAAGTGTGTTTCTGTCTGTTTTATTTCCATAGAGGAAGGTGAAGCACAATCCCCACTTTGGAGCAGTGAATACAGTGATGGGATGGCCGGCACGCAGTGCTGGTTGTCCTGGTAACAGCATCTCAAATCTTACACTAACATCTGGCGTTCTTAAGCTTAGCAGCTGGTTGTCTACAGAAAAAATTGAACAAGGAGTTGAAACACAAATGGGAATACCATAAAATAAAAGGATTACCTAGGAGGAATACCAAGAAATAACTAAGCTAAAGCAGGAAATGAGATGCAACTTGCAAAATGCAGAGAGAAATATATCAGGGATTAAATATGGATAAAAGATAATGTCACTTGGAAAATAATGAATATGGTGAGTTTTAAGTTTTGCATTATTTTTATAAGCAAATTGACCAACATGTTGGAAAGATGAAAGATCAAAATTAAATTTTGGAGAATATGAACCAACAGACTGTATTTTGTACTCCGCAAGTCCCAACACAAGTGGAAATCATGATTGCAAGTGTAGTAAAACCTTTTGAAAATTCTTAGCAAAGTGTTTGAAGATGAGAAAATACTTAGGATTTCTTGTAGAAGTAGTTGATCAGTAGCTTTTAACTACTGATTTCTATTCATAGAATTACATGTTATTATAGTTGAAGGATCTGAGGTTATTTTTATTTTGAGGAGGTTTTTTTTTTTTTTAATGGACTCACTGAATACCTGTCTCTTATACACATCTCAAAGCAGTGCTGCTAATTATGAACTTGTCAGATCATATTCCACAATGGTGAGATCTCTCCACACTGTCTGGAAGTGTTTCCATTCCAGTCTTACAGACACAGCCATCTAACACTGATGGTGGTTTCTGTACATATGAACTTTCAGATACCTGCTCTTCTCTGTCTCATAAAAATGAGCATTTCTCAACTCTGAATTAGGCTGTCATTTGAAGTAATGGGGTGGTTTATTAAGGAATGTATTGTGCCTTAATTAAGATGCAATTACAGAAGTCATACCTCTCTCCTCTCTAATTTTGCTATGATGAAAAATTTTTTTTTTTTTTAATGGACTCACTGAATACATACTGAAGTAGTACTCATTTTAAATCACAGTGTTAATATAAATAAATAATGTTGGTACCAATATTACTCATTTTAAAGGGCACAGGATATTATTTACAAAAAGTTAACAGAGATTCATAGTGATAATTCTCCACCTTTACCTCTAAAGTAGGAAAGTTCATTAAATTATATACAATAGTATAAAAAGTTCCTGCTATATCTACTCACATACTGGGTAATAAAATATATGACATAGAAATAGGTTCTTCCCTATAAAGAAGCTGACAGAAAATAAGCAGAGGCTTTCTGGTGGTTTAAGATATAATCAGAGAAAGTTAAATAAAGCCACTGGACTCATAAGAGTGTAAGACTTATTCTGAATAGATTTAATAGGCAGAACCAGAAAATCTGGATAAGAATGGAAAGGGAATCAGGCTTTTACTTGTCACAGAGAAGAATAATTTAGGAATTTGTTTCCAAAAGGGAAGAGACAGCCCCTCGAGATCATCGTGTCCAGAGTTGCAGGGGACAAGTTTTAGGCATTTGAGAATGCTGTATATAGTAGGCGGTCAAGGCCATAACATGGACAGAGCTCTGGAGTGAAACATTCTACCAAAAAACTGGAAAAAATCTGAGAGCAGAGCTGTTTAGAATTATTGTGTTAGGAAGATGAAAGAAGGAGGATAACCCATTTGAGATAAGGTGAAGAACCAGGAATGATGAGTGCTAAACACTAAGAAAATCGGTGTCCATTTAGGACAGTCACATCCTTCAGAAGGAGACAGAATGAAATGAGTAGGGATGACTCTCTGTATTGAGCTCTTTGAAGGTTAAGTACAACCAGGGATAAATTATGAGTTTCTGCACACTGATAGCATCCGATCTCAGGCTACATGATGAATTAAGGAATAGATTAGCAGCCAGAAAGAGCCTCAAGAAACTTACCAACGAAAAGAGAATAAGCACAGAGATTTTGTTTTTAATAGAATTTTCCACAATTTGCTAGCAGATGGGGAGAAATAAAAATACACATTCTCTTTCTAAGTAACTGTGACTAGTCAAATTCCAGAAAACAATATATTCTGGTAGCAGGCCAAACTTATGCAAGAGAAAGGAAAAGCCATTAGAGAAGTAAGTCTATGGAGCCTTAACGAGAGAGCAGTAGGGAGGAACCGTACCCTGTTAATGCTAGACGTGCAAAACAGTGTTCACATAGCAATTCATTCATCTGTTTCTAAGCATTTAGGATAGGCCAGACACAGTTCCAGATAAAAGAAAATAAAACCCCCTGCCTTCAGGGTGCTTAGACTTCAGTCAGGGGAGTGACAATAAATAAGTAAATGATTCAAATAATCAGCATGCCATATAGTGAGAAATGCTGTGGAGAAAAATAAAGTTGTAAAGGAGGTGAGGGAACAATGGAGTGGGGTGTCAGGATGGCCTCAATAATACAGTGAAGGAAGGAGAGGGGCAACTGGGTCAGGGGGCTCTCTGGGGATGAGCCTTCCAGCAGAGAAGGGCTGGCTGCTGGGTCTTTAAGGAGGCCTGGTGTGTGGGAATCGTGAGGAGGTCAGCATGGCTGGAGTGGGGTGAGCAGTGTGAAACAAGCACAGGGTCAGCTCCTTTCGAACAGAAGGGGTTCAGGCTTTTGTGCTGAATGAGATGCATAGCCAGTGGGCAGTTTCTAGCAAGTAACTGGCAGGAGAGATCTTCCATTTCAGCAGACCCACTAAGGCTGCTGTGTTGAGAATGCAGTGGTGTGGGAGAATCTGGGATGGAGGAGCAAAGATGGAAGGAGTGAAGCAGTGCAGATAGTGAGGAGAGGTTGGATTCCAAAAACACGTTAAGGACAGAGCTCAGCGGATCTGGTGATAGATTTGAAGTTAGGCGTGAAAGAGAAATATAGCATGGTGTGAGGTTTTGGCCTGACAACTGCCGTTTCAGACTTGCCATTCACTGAGATAGGAAAGACTTCTGTGAAAAAGAAATAGAATAGCATTTGTAATATTTTTCTGAAGGTCTCCAAAGGATCATCCCCACCTATATGCATTTCCACAAAACATTCACTGGATTTTTTAACGTTCCGATTTGGAACTGAACTGAATTGAAGGTTTTCAATTCATGACATTTCACATCGTACAGAAGCCTCACACACATGTTACTGCATGTAAAGCACTTAATACATAACATAGTCCATTGTAACCAAAAAAAATAATTCCAATAAATATTATCTATGATTTGAACTTTTGTAGTGTCAGGCTGTTGAGATGCTGGTGCTATTTTATATTTACCAAAAGTTTTGTCTAGATCTCTAGTTTGTTCTACTAGATGGAAACAAACAATAAAAGCAGCTTATATATTATCTCTATAATGCTAAAGAAAAGCAGGTTAATGACATATAGTCCCTGAAAAATGGGCAACTGGTATATTAGTTGCAACAAATAGCTTTTATAAACAGAAACCAAGATAGAACTTTTAAGAGGTGATTTCCCTCATTATATAGACAAAAACCAAAAGCCCACAGATGTTAGTGAAACGTGCAGAGTCTACATGCTGATAAGGGAGAATCAGGACCTGAATCCAGAATTCTGTCTCCCAGTCCTCAGCTACTTGGACCACAAAAACACTACCTCTTTTGTTTGAATCCAAAATTCATCTGTACAAAGATTTCTATGTGTTTTCAGGCAACTACGTTTATGTTCATCAGAGCCAATGTTTGTGCCTTCCTGTGATGATTAGGTAGAAAATAAATAGAAGTCATTAAAATGTGACCAAAGCTGTCATCCTTTTACTTAAAGTAAAAAAGAGTCCAAACAGCCACCCACCCGCAGAGCAGAGCTCTAGAAATGTGTGAGTAATTCAAGTCACCTGGGTACTATGGACTCTGCAGGTGTCTGTAACACATACCCTTTACTGGTAAATGGTTTCCTGGTGTTTCATTTAGTCCCAGTGTCAGTGCATAAAGAAGGAAATCTCAGACATCAAAGGAAGAAAGAAGATTAAAGGATCCTAGCACTTTAGAAACAAGACATTGTCAAATCTACCGTTTTCTTTCCAGCAATGATCCTCTATACTCAACCCCAAGCAAAGGACTTGGAGAGCATGCACAATCTGGTAGGCAGATGTTGGAATACATGTTGGCTATATCGCCACTTGTCACCTATACACATGTACACACATGGGATAGGGCAAAGAAAGTGGTTTGAGGTTGATGCTAAGCTGGCATCACTCTTGCAGAGATGCAGGATAGGAGTCAATGCCCTAATCGGTACTTCTAAGACCTTTCAGTAAACATGGCCTAGGACACAGGCAGAAAACTTTATGGGTAAGGATTGACCTGTGTCTTTATGTCAGGTAGGTTGCTACAGCTATATATATATCTATATCTCTATATATCTAGACCCACCTCAAGTAATACTAAAATAAGCCCTCTTACCTTTGACTGTTAAGCAAAATAATTCATTTAACATTAATGACTATTATGTGCCAGGCACTCTGTGTCAGACCCAAGATAGTAGATATTAGTTCTAGAATTTTGCAAGTACAAACTTACACAGTTTAGTAATTTCCTCATACATGCTGGAAGAGATAGTAAGATTAACTAGTTAAGTAAAAGTACTGATCTTCAGCCAGGAATAAGACACTAATTTACACGATCATTTTAAAGCTGACATAATGCTTTCACCTACATGTTTTCATTTTGATGTTGACTCAGTGAACCTGGGATGTAGAAAAAGTGGACACCTTCTATATGCCTGTTGTTGTTTCATTGCTCAGTCATGTCTGACTCCTTGCGACCCCATGGACTAGAGCACACTAGTCTCCTCGGTCCTCCGCTAATTCCCAGAGTTTGCTCAAATGCATGTCCATTGAGTTGGTGATGCTTGATCTAACGATCTCGTCCTCTGCCACACCCTTCTCCTTTCGCCTTCAATCTTTCCCAGCATCAGAGTCTTTTCCAGTGAGCTGGCTTTTCACATCAGGTGGCCAAAAGATTGGAGCTTCAGGTTCAGCATGAGTCCTTCCAATGAATATTTAGGGTTGATTTCCTTTAGGATTGAGGGGTTTGATCTCCTTACATTCCAACAAACTCTCATGAGTCTTCTCCAAAGCACAGTTCAAAAGCATCAATTCTTTGGCATATAGCCTTCTTTATGGTCCAAGTCTCACATCCATACATGACCACTGGAAAAACCATAGCTTTGACTATACGACCTTTGTCAGCAAAGTGATGTCTCTGTTTTTTAATATGCTAAGTTTGTCTTAGCTTTCTTTCCAAGGAGCAAGCATCTTTTAATTTGATAGCTGCAGTCACCATTTGCTATGGTTTTGGAGCCTGCATCTTTAATTTCATAACTGCAGTCACCATTCACAGTGGTTTTGGAACCCAAGGGGAAAAAAAATCTGTCACTGCTTTTTCCACCTGTTTTCCTTCTGTTTGCCATGAAATGATGGGACTGGACATGATAATCTCAGTTTTTGAATGTTGAGTTGCAAGTCAGCTTTTTCACTTTTTCACACTCATGAAGAGGCTCTTTAGTTCCTCTTCACTTTTTGCCATTAAAGAGCTATTATCTGCATATCTGAGGCTGTTGATATTTCTCCCCGCAATTTTCCTTCAGGCTTGTGAGTCATCCATCCAGTCATCCATCATACATCCACATGGTGTACTGTGCATATAGGTTAAATCAGCAGGGTGACAATATACACCTTGTTGTATCCCTTTATCAATTTTGAACCAGTCAGTTGTTTATAAGCCTATGTTTTTTAAACAGACAATGTCCCTGATTGAATTAGCAAAACCTATAACTATGAAATATGCTAATAGGCAACTCAGTCTAGCATGATGGTTCATGTCTTGGTTATTGTAAATAGTGCTGAAATGAACACTGGGGATGCATATATCTCTTTGAATTATGCTTTTCTTGGATATATCCCCAGGAATGGGATTGATGGCTCATATGGTAAATCTATTTTTAGTTTTTTAAGGAACCTTCATACTGCTCTCCATAGGGATTGTACTAATTTACATTTTGACCAAGAGTCTAGGGGAGGGTTCTCTTTTCTCCACATCCTCTATAGAATTTACTGTTTGTAGACTTTTTGATGATGGCCATTTTGCCTGGTATAAGGTGATACCTCACTGTATTTTTGATTTGCATTCCCCTAATCTTAGTGAC
>SJYC01091332.1:0-14872 GCA_006408675.1 Madoqua kirkii
CCCAACTAAGGAGCGTTTTGCTTGGATCCTGAGAGGCTGGCCCGAGGTTTACAGGTCTGAGAAGCAACAGGCGAGCAGTTGGGCAGGGCTTTGCCAGGATGTCTGTCAAGTAGCAGGGGGAGGGGACCAGACGTAGGGGGCTATCTTCTGAACCACTCTTCTTTCCCGAGTCACATCCCGGGTGTCTCCTGGCTTTCACGGATCACTGAGACATTAGGTCTTCCCCCTGCGTACGCGCTGCGGGGAGGAGCAGGGCAGAATGTCTCGGACCCTTCTGGGTGCCAACTGAACATCCCAAAGAGGTGAGTGAGAGGGTGGCCGAGAAGAAAACGGCCGAATCAGGAAGAAGAGAAAGGGGAAAGCCAACTGTTCTCTGAACGCTCTCCTAGAAAAAGGTCACTGCCAGCCACTGCAGCCCGATTTCTAGCAGCCCCGAATTCACCCTGTCTCATACCCTGCCCCCAGTCTTGAGTTCTGCCAGACAGGAAGGAAGCAGGTGCTCTCAGGAAAAAAATCCGGACTTTTTTTTTTTTTTCCTCTAACTCTTGCAAGCGCTATCAGCCACAGGAAAGTAAAAGGCCTGTAGCCATACAGGAAGCAATAGATCTCATTGTATAACAGAATATCTTTTGATTCTGTACCAAGTGATAGTTCAAGCAGAAGCGAGGAAAAACTGGTTTAGATTCTCAATAAAAGCACATCCACTGCTTAACAGACACAAGCTTCCCTTCTGGGGTGATGCAAATCTCTCTGAACTGGATACAGGTGATGGCTGCACAGTATTAATGAAGGTGGTACATACCACTGAATCATACACTTTAGAATGATTAATGGTCAATTTAATGTTGTGTGATTTTTGAAAATAAAAAATCTATTAAATGTGAAAATTAAAAATCAAGCATGGTTACCAGTATATTAAAGTGATGGAAAGAATTCTATTTAATTTCCAAGCAAATTAGAAAATGGCCCATCAAATTAAGATGGAATTTTATGAAGAAAAGAAATAGAAGGAAGAAAACAAAGACATAGAAAATACATACATGTCAGACAAAGAACAATTAGGCTTACTGGAACTGACTAATCTGGGTTGATGAGAGAAAAGGTCATAAAAGCATAAATTAAATATGATTCTGCAATGAAATTAGTAAATAAGATAACAACATCTGGGGATGTGTTTACAGGAGCATGATTTACGTAAGCCAGGAACACAGTCTTTCTCTGCCACCATACTTGGCATTGATCAGGCTTTTATCAGTGCATTGTGTCCTGTTTTGGTCTCTGCAATTGGCTCTAAGGGATATAGACAGCCTTTCAGCTACAGTCACTCACATCGCTAGCCCATTCAAATATGTACTAATCTGCCACAATTCCCAGCCCTATCAATGAAAGCTGGAAACATTCTTAAAGCACCAAGGCAACTCTGCTCATTTCCTCTTGCAACGAGCTTTATACAACCTTCTCAGGCACAAAGACAGTGCAATGGAACTGGCTCTCATAAACACTGGCAGCTGATAAATAAATATCAAAAAGATCCAGCTGGGCGCTGACAGGTCCCAGTCATGCCCGCACGTGGACACAGCTAAGCCCTAGCACTGGTATGTGGGAAATTCACAAGCATCTCACCCTGCCTTCTTGCCAGCACAAAACCACAAGGCCGTGCTGAGGGTTACCCCTTGTGAGCCACATAAACTGAGGAAAGAGGAGAGACTTTAGTGCCTTATTGCCTGTTGTGTGGGTACCTGAAGCTGCCAACCCTGAGAACCTCCATGAACTGAGGACTGTAGCGATGAAGAATCTCAGGCCACGGTTACCTGGAGCAGCTGGACTCAGACGGGGACCTTTGCTGTCCTTCATACTGCTGCACCAGGGCTCGCACGCTCCAGCATGGATTCTCAATTTCCTCATCCATGCTGCTGTTCCTAAAGTCGGAGGGCACCAATAAAGGAGAGGGCGTCAGTCCTTCGGGCCCACCCACGGACTACGGATAGATGCCACTCTGGGACTGCGGTGGGTAAAAAGACGGACGAGGCAAAGCCCCTGCCTTTAACACATTTGAAACGTGGCAAGGAAGGTAGAGAAAACAATAATTCACCAATCTTTGCAACACCTCAAAGTCGTGCTCCCTCTCTGACACACAACCCACGAAGCACCTGCTGCCATGACTTTCTGGGATACCCAACCTTCAGGAAACACACCAGGGAGAGACTCAGGGGTGAGCTGGGATGGTGCTTCCACACACCTCCCAGTGCAGAAAACACACAGTGCCAAAGGAATATGTTTAAAACTCTGGGCACAGAGCAAAGAATTACATATGATTCCTTTACATTCTGCTAAAGTCAAAATGTGCACGTGCCATGCATGTCAAGTCGTTTAAGTCGTGCCCGATTCTTTGTGATCCCAAGTACTACAGTCCACCAGGCTCCTCTATCCATGGGATCCTCCAGGTAAGAATACTGGAGTGGGTTGCCATGCCCTTCTCCAAAAGTCAAAATAAACATGCCTAAAAGAAAGGTTTGTTTGTTTGTTTTTTCTCTTTTGGAGCACCCTCTCCAACCTCCACTCCATACTCTTTTCTGCAGTGTGGGCTGTTTAGGTGATATTTCCATCTACTGCACAATTATCATTTAAGGGAAGAAGTATCAGCGCAGGTCGAATTCCCATCCCCAGATTTCCATCCTTACCTCTGTCGGTATCGAAAGACATCCCTCCCAGACCGCGACATGTCATGACACACATCGGCCAGAGCAGCAGCTGCTCCCTGGGCCACAGCAGTGGCACAGTGAGGCTGATGAGTCTGCAGGGGGGCTCCGGCATCCCGTCCTTGGCTCACTGTCCTGCTAGAGCCAGGTTTGAAATGAGCTGCCAAGGCCAGGACCAGCCTCATGATAGACTTCAGGTTGCCTTCCACGATATCTGAGGATCAGAACAGACCAAGAGGTCCTAAGAGGGCAGTGGAGTGCTGAGGACACACTCGGTTCCTATGCATCTGCTGCTGCTGCTGCTAAGTCGCTTCAGTCGTGTTCGACACTGTGTGACCCCATAGACGGCAGTCCACCAGGCTCCCCTGTTCCTGGGATTCTCCAGGCAAGAACACTAGAGTGGGTTGCCATTTCCTTCTCCAATGCATGAAAGGGAAAAGTGAAAGTGAAGTCGCTCAGTCGTGTCTAACTCTTAGCGACTCCATGGACTGCAGCCTACCAGGCTCCTCTGTCCATGGGATTCTCCAGGCAAGAGTACTGGAGTGTCTGCTAGAGAACAGCAAAGCAAGGAAGTCAAGCTCTCTGTCCTCACAAAGCCGTGTTCAACAGGGAGACCGAAGAGTTAAAGCAATGACCATAAAGTGTAATAACATAAAGTGAAGTCCCTCAGTTGTGTCTGATTCATTGTGACCCCATGAGAGCCTCCTCTGTCCATGGGATTTTCTAGGCAAGAATACTGGAGTGGGTTGCCATTTCCTTCATACAATAGGAAAAGCACAAGATTCTTTGGGAGCTCAGAGGAGAAGCATCTGTCTAGTTTAGAGGCCTCAGGGAAGGATTCCCAGACAAGGTGAGTCCTAAACTGAGGTGTGACTGACCAGTAGAGGTTCATCAGATGAGGAAAGAGAAGGAAAAAGTATTCCAAGAAGAAGGAACAGCAGGCATGAAGGTCTAGATGCCATCCAGTATGGGAGCCACTAGCCACATGTAGCTGTTGAGCACTTAAAAGGCAGCAGTGGTCTTAACTGAAATGTGCTGTGAGTGTACTTAGCACACACACGAAAAAACTGAATGAAAAAATCTCGTGAGATTTAGTATACAAAAATAGAATGCAAAATATCTCACTGATTGTTTTTTACACTGATTGTATGTTGAGCTGATAATATTCTGGATATGCATGCACGCCTGCTAAGTCACTTCAGTCATATCCAACTCTTTGAAACCCCATGGGCTGTAGCCGGCCAGGTTCCTCTGTCTATGGGGCTTCTCCAGGTAAGAATACTGAAGTGGGATTGCCATTTCTCTCTCCAGGGGATCTTCCCAACCAAGGGATCAAACCTGGGTCTCCTGCATTGCAGGTGGATTCTTTACCTACTGAGCCACCAGGGAAGCCCTCATTTTGGATACATGGGTTAAATAAAATATATTATTAAAATTAATTCCACTGATTTCCTTTTTGTAATGTGGCTATTTAGACACCTTCAAATCAAGAATGTGACTTACTTTATATTTCTATGGCACACACTGGAAGAGGAACAGAAAGCAGTTTAGCATAGCCAGAGTTCAGAGTTCGGGGGAGAGGGGGAAAGACGAGGGCGATCAGGTCAGAGTCAGGTCAGAAAGGGCATAGTGAGCCAGAGAAAGGACTCTGGATTTTATCATAAGGGCCCTCAGGTGCAGAGGAATGGCATGAACATATCATACTCTTAGAAAGATCATTCTGGCTGCAGTGTGAAGAGCAGATGGGAGGGGGACAGAAATGGATGCAGAGGGACTGATTAGGAAGCGGTTGCACTTCTCCAGGTAAAAGACAATGATGTCCTGAACGACTGTTCCCTCAAAATAGCTGACTTTAATGGGCCAGATCCCCAAGCCCACTCCTCACGGGGCCTGGATCAGAGAAATATCTGACATTCTAAATTTTGTCCTAGAAAAAAAAAAGAGAGAGAGAGAGAAAGGCAGACAGAAAATAACATGATGGGTTTGAGTAATGTCAGAGAATAGACAAAACTGTATTTTTTTCAGCTTCGCAGCCTTTTAAATATGCAAGGTTTCCAAAAGGATTGATTGATACCTGCTACAGGACATTCTCAGTGGTCAGTAACTGCCTGCCTGAATGAGCCCAACACAGAGAACACTAACAACATGGAAAAGAGGGCTCCCTCCTACCTCCATTCTCATCAGAGCCACAGGCAATCAGGCCCAGAAACTGAGGCTGAAACAAACCAGATTATAATCAGTTCCAGAGTCACAGTGAGAGGACCAGAGAGCCTGTGTCTTCTGAGGACAGCTACATCATTTCTCCCCTGCAGCCTGGGCTCAGACTGCAATGAGAGCTATCCTTCACCTGGCCATGTGGCTCCAGGAGAGGGCATATGCAGAGGCAAAAGAGCTTTTTGATCCTGCCTGGAGATGTCCTGTGATGTTCAAAAAAACCTGCTATCAAATATTTTCCTTCTGGAAAACTGGATAGAAGAAAGTAGGCTATTATGATCTGAGATAGTAACTGTCATGAAACACTAGGAACACAAAAAAATATCATCTATCTTCATGTTTGATATCTTAAACAAGATGTTCTAAAATTAAAATCCAAACGTTGTCATATCTTTTCTGTTAATTTTCCTACACACACTCAAGCAAAACTTTATTCAGTTAAAATGAAGAGCTTCTACCTTCACCCTGGTCTCCAAAGCACCTGGATTTTCATAATTATTCCACCCCAAGAGGATGACTTTCCTTATGTGGAGACAGATGTGAGGTCATCAGCCTAATCCCACTGCAGTCTACTCCGAGCCCTCAGCTACACTGTGGATGGTTCTCCTGAAGGTGGCAATCCCCAGGTAAAGATGAGTGTACTCAGCCACCACGGAGAGAAGGAAGCACTGACCTTTAGCTGAAGTCTGGTGCATACGAATCTTTTTGGAGGCTACAAACTGTAACACTTTTTCCACATTATTCTTCATCTCTTGTTGGTTACTGGGACTCAGCTGTACCCCACTCAGCTTTTCTCCTGCTGTTAGAAGAGAGAAAATACATGAAGTTATGGAGAGGAGTACTATCACAGTTTCATAGTAGCCAGACACAGACAGAACATTTGATGTAAACACTAACATTATCTATAAATATGTAGGGAGTTAGGCCTTTGTGTTTGTAATCTGGATAGGAAACAGGAAAATCAAAGCATTCTGGAGGGTCTTCGAATTTTCACATCTCTTCCCTGGGGCCTGTGAAGTTACTATGTGTACATTTATTCATTCAACAAATATTCACTGAGCCCCCACTGTATGCCAGGCTCTGTTTGAGGCACCAGAAAAAGAGCAGTGACCAAGACATCGTCTGTCTTTCCTTCCATCATTGAGTTTTTATCTGCAGGGATGAGAGATGACCAAGATAACAGATAAATGTTTGACATAATGTCAGGTAGTGCTAAGTGCCGGGCTGTGCTAGTCACGTCCGACTCTTGGCGACCCCAAGGACTGGGGTCCACCAGGCTCCTCTCTCCATGGGACTTCCCAGGCAAGAATATTGGATGGGGGTACCATTTCCTACTCCAGCGGATCTTCCCCATCCAGGGATTGAACCTGGTCTCTTGTGTCTCCTGTGCTGGCCTGCGGATTCTTTACAACTAGCACCACCTGGGAAGCCCAGTGATAAGTACTATGAGGAAAAACAAAGACCGAGTAACCTTGGTCTGTCTGATAACACATTTGGGTGAAGACTTGAATAAAATCAGAGAGGAGAAGATTTGCAGAGGTGGTAGCATTCCAGGCTGAGGAACCATAAGTAACAACGCCAAGGCAGGAATGAGATCAGCTTATCTGAGAAACAGCAACAAGACTCTATGGCTAGAGTGGAGAGAGCAAGGAGTCGAGTTCTAGGACAAACAGAGAGGTAAGCAAGGCCAGGTCATGTGGGACTCTGGGAACTAGAGCAAAAGAGCAAAGACCTTGAATTTTATTCTGTATGTAATGGGCAGAAAATGCAGGCTTGGAGGTAAGGGAGTTCAGTTCAGTTCAGTCGCTCAGTTGTGTCCGACTCTTTGCCACCCCATGGACTACAGCATGCAAGGCTTCCTCGTCCATCACCAACACCCAGAGCTTGCTCAAACTCATGTCCATTGAGTTGGTGATGCCATCCAACCATCTCATCCTCTGTCGTCCCCTTCTCTTCCCACCTTCAATCTTTCCCAGTATCAGGGTCTTTTCCAATGAGTCAGTTCTCCACATCAGGTGGCCAAAGTACTGGAGTTTCAGCTTTAGCATCAGTCCTTCCAATTTATATTCAGGACTGATTTCCTTTATGACTGACTAGCTTGATCCCCTTGCAGTCCAAGGGACTCTCGAGTCTTCTCCAACACCTCAGTTCAAAAGTATCAATTCTTCAGTGCTCAGCTTTCTTTATAGTCCAACTCTCACATCCATACATGACCACTGGAAAAACCATAGCCTTGACTAGACGGACCTTTGTTGGCAGAGTAATGTCTCTGCTTTTGAATATGCTGTCTAGATTGGTCATAGCTTTTCTTCTAAGGAGCAAGCATCTTTTAATTACATGGCTGCAGTTACCATCTGCAGTGATTTTGGAGCCCAAGAAAATAAAGTTTGTCACTGTTTCCATTGTTTCTCCATCTATTTGCCATGGAGTAATGGAACCAGATGCCATGATCTTAGTTTTTTGAATGTTGAGTTTTAAGCCAGCTTTTTCACTCTCCTCTTTCACTTTCATCGAGTCTCTTTAGTTCCTCTTCACTTTCTGCCATAAGGGTGGTGTCATTTGCATATCTGAGGTTATTGATATTTCTCCCGGCAATCTTGATTCCAGCTTGTGCTTCATCCAGCCCGGTATTTCACATGATGTACTCTGCATATAAGTTAAATAAGCCAGGCAATGATATACAGCCTTGACGTACTCCTTTCCCAATTTGGAACCAGTCTGTTGTTCCATGTTTGGTTCTAACTGTTGCTTTTGACCTACAGATTTCCCAGGAGGCAGATAAGGTGGTCTGGTATTCCCACCTTTTTCAGAATTTTCCACAGTTTGTTGTGATCTACACAGTCAAAAGCTTTGGCATACTCAATAAAGCAGTAGATGTTTTTCTGGAATTTTCTTGCTTTTTATATGATCCAGTGGATGTTGGCAATTTGATCTCTGGTTCCTCTGTCTTTTCCAAAGCCAGTTTGAACATCTGGAAGTTCACACAGTTCACATTCTATTGATGCCTGGCTTGAATAATTTTGAGCATTACTTTGCTAACATGTGAGATGAGTTACCTGACCTGCTTAATGCATTTAAAAGTTGACTTCATGTGGACACAGATTCTGTGAAGAGGAAACAGGGAGATCTGTTAGAAAGGAAATGAAAATAGTCAAGTGAGAGATAATGATGGTTTGGGAAGAAGCTGAGAGGTGAAAAGTGAGATACCAGGTACATTTTTAATATAAAGCAAACAGCACATGTGAAGGACTGACCATGATAGATGAGAAAAAATGAATAATTAAAGACAACTTTTAAGTGTTCTGCTTTAACAGCTGAGGGAATGGTACTGTGATGTGTCAGTCAGATGAAGGATCTCAGAGGACAGAGGGATCAGTGGCATGAAGGCAAAGTTCTGATTGGAACACGTAAAGTGAGAGTAGCATTTTAGACATCCAAGCAGAGAAGTTGAATAGGAAGCTGATACTCACACCTAGAACTCAAGGAAAAGCTTAGGGCTAAAGAGTCAAATTTGGAAGAGACCACTTAGGGATAGAGAATATACAAAAGAACTAAGGTCTGAACCTCTAAGGAGAACCTCCAACATTTAGAGGTCAGGAGGGCTTCCCAGGTGGTGCGGTTGGTGAAGAATCCGCCTGCCACTATAGAAGACGCAAGAGGCACGGGTTCAATCCCTGGGTTGGGAAGATCCTCTAGAGTAGGAAGTGGCTAACCATTTCAGTACTCTTGCCTGGAAATTCCACGGACAGAGGAGACTGGCGGGCTACAGACGATGGGATCACAAAGAGTCAGACACGACTAAGCATGCACGCATGTGTGCATACACACACACACACACACACACACACACACACAGAGGATAAAGCCAGCAGAACAAACAGGAAAGGCCAGTGAGGAAGGAGGAAGACTTCAAGCCCACAGGATCCTGGAGACTGAGGGAAGATGTTTGGAGGAGGAGAGAGTGATCCACTGTGTCAAGTTCTGCTAAGCTGAATGAGGACTGAGCCGTGGCCACAGGACTTGACAGAGCAGAGTTGTGACCTCAAGGAGAACATTTTCAGGGGCATAGTAGTAGCATCAAAAGCTCAGTGAGGGCCAGCTCAAGAAAGAACGCAATCTGAAGTAGTGAATTCAGAGAGATATTCCCTACAGACAAGTTGCAACAGAATGCAGCATTTAAGAACCGGGTTTTGAAAAACAAGAATACACATTCATATCGCCTATATATGCACCATTAAATATCTCTGGAAAGAATAGCCAGAAACTGCTAGCACTGGCTGCCTCCAGAAAGAACAAGCAACTGGCAAGGGGACAGATGAGGGAAATGGCTTTTGATTTTCTATCTTCTTATGCTGTCTGGATTCTCTAACTGATTATATTTCTAGGATAATCTGTTCAAATGAGTGAAAAATTAAAAGCTGAAAATTAGCTTTGGAGTTAAAGTATATCTAGGCTTGTACCTCTGCTTTACCACTATTCTTAAGTGACCTTGCCAAGCTGCTGAAGGGTTTCCCTGGTGGCTCAGACAGTAAAGAATCTGCCTGCAATGCAGGAGACCTGGGTTCTAGGTTGAGAAGATTCCCTGGAGAAGGGAAAGGCTACCCACTCCAGTATTCTTGCCTGGAAAATTCCATGGACAGACCTTTCTAAATCTCAAAAAATAAGTAAAATACTTAATGCTATCCATTATCATAAATCAAAGTAGCGTGTTTAGCAATGCTTGATGTACATGTACACATGTGTGTGTATATATATATATATATATATATATATATAAAGTGCTCCTGGAAATGGGGGTAATATTATGTTTTCAAACGTTGATGATTAAGTAAAACTAAATGAGACAGTGTTCAATACACAGTAGCTGCTGTTACTATTATCATGGTTATTATCACTGTAAGTAAATAATGAATATATGAGCTGTCTGAATGAGGTATTTCTGGACAGGCTGCCTGATGCAAGCCTGCCTTCTTACATATCACTCAAACCCACATCCCTCAAATATGTCAATGAATGTTTGAGTACCTGTTATATGTCTGGCACTTGGTTAAGGATTGTGGAAACGGTGTGGGGGGGAGGGGTGTGAAATTACACTGTACCTGCTCTTAAAGAGTTCAATCTATACTGGAGAGGTAGATAATAAGCAATTATCATTTGGTAAGAGAAATAATAAGAGGTGTGGACAAACGCTGTGGAAATAAGGTTATGATACCATCTAATAAGAAGGACAAGCATCAGCTCCTGGGCTTTTTCAACAAGGTCTTCCTATCCCAGTTGGGCCCTTTTGTTGGTAACACACTTTCTTTTTGCCTGGCTGCCACTTCTCTTTCCAGCCTCAGTGCAGACATCAGGCCTTCTGGCAAGCCACCCTAGAATCCCTAACAGTGGGTTAGGCGCCCGCCCTCTGCTCTTATCTGTGCTTGCCCCACCACAGTACCAAGTACATTACTGGAAGCAACTTGCTCTCCAGTCTTTCCAACCAGATTGGGAGACTCTTGAGAGCCACGACTGTGCTCCTCATCACATTCCCAAAGTGTAATGCAGCACCTGGAACACAGTGTTTACTGACTAATAAATAAATGAATTAACCTTGAGCAAGTATCTTAAGTCTTCCCTACTTTCATTTCCATGAGACTTTAAAGAAGTAGCTCAGTCGGTAAAGAACCTGCCTGCCAATGCAGGAGACCTAGGTGGGGAAGAACGCCTGGAGGAGAAAATGGCAATCCACTCCAGTATTCTTGCCTGGGAAATCTCATGGACAGAGGAGCCTGGCTGGCTACAGTCCATGGCGTCACAAGAGTTGGACACGACTTAGTGACTAAACCACCACCCAAAATCTGCTCTGAAGGGCACATGGAGGGTATAAAGGCCATGCTCTGGTTTAAGCTAGCATCAGAGTCAACCGACCAACAATCTCAATGAGATACGCCAGGATCACCCCATCCCGGAGATCTTGTCGCAGGTCCTGCACTGGCTTCACCGCTGGCCTCTTCTTCAGCTGTGCGTTCACCCAGGCCACGTATGCCTGCAGCTGTTGCTGGAAAATGAAAGTGGGAGATAAGAAAAGGTTGCATGTTACTTATATCCTCTTCCCTGCACCCTCTAAGGCAGCATCGGAGACTGGGCAATCTATCCCGACTTCCCAGGTGGCCCAGTGATAAAGAATTTGCCTGCCAATACAGGAGCTGCAAGAGACACAGGTTCAATCCCTGGGTGAGGAAGATCCCCTGAAGTAGTAAATGGCAACTCGCTCCAGAATTCTTGCCCTGACATTTCTATGCACAGAGGAGCCTGGCGGGCTACAGTTCATGGGGTCGCAAAGACTTGCACACAACTGAGCAACTGAGCAGTCTATACCCAGAGGGAGGAGGAGAAGGTTTTAAGGAAAGAAAGATGGTTAGACATGGAACATGCTCTAAAATTCTCTGGTTTTATGCTAGTCTCCGGGATGAGCTACCCTCTGACTCGGGTGGTGGTGTGGGCAACGTACACAGATGAGCATTTCGGCGACAAAGACTCCTGCTTTCCTTGACTTTAGCTCTGTCGACCAGGAATAAAGGAGGCCAGAAGCACAGCCCGTTTTCAAGTGTGACGAGCGCTGCCCGCGCCCCACTGCGCTTCCCAGGAACCATCTCTCATGTCCCGTGTGCACAATGGCCTGTGACATTCCTAAGAACTGATCCTGGCGAGCTAGGAATCCACAGTTAAACCGATCTCAGAACTGCCTCTCACGGCTGCTTTCTTCACAAAGAGATTTAACTGAAATCAACCTGGGATTTATCCTCCTGAGCCCATAATCCTGGGATTGCTACAGAGTTAGCTTTAATCCAGGCTTTATGTTGTCAAAGAGGATCTGGTTACCTGAAGCCTGCACAAAGAAAGAAAAAGAAAGGATGAGCAGAGTTCCTGAGGACTGGGGTCGGGGTCGGGGGAGCCTTCATTTTTTTTTTTTTTTTCAGACAACACTTATGGTCCAGTACCATCAGAAACCTGTCAGACTCAGGCAGGACACATAACTCATGGCAACACTTAGATAACCTTTCATACTCCATTTTAAATAGGGCTTGTATATTCAGGTGTTCATTCTGATTATTTGGGCACTAAATATCAAAATAGCACAAGAGCAAGGTCATAGTACAGGCAGCAGTTCTGGCTGATGTCTGTAGAAGCCCAAGACTCTGAACCTGAAAATTAAATTCAAGGGCTAACAGTATCAAATTATAATTTGGTTAAAGTACAGTTGATTTCTAAGCTCCAAGTACTTCCTTGATGAAATGATATCAGAAATTACTCACTGGCTGCTTCCTGAGCTTAAATTAAATCTTCACTATTTTCTCCACGTCAATTTGTGGGAATAAATAAAGTCCTTTGGAAGGTAGTGCTAAGGCAATGTTCTATCAGCAACTGACAAACTGTAGGACGTGCAATGATCAGCAGGAGGTAGGGGAAAGAATCTGCTATTTATTGAGTACCTACCATGATGCCAACAAAGGTCCATCGAGTCAAGGCTATGGTTTTTCCAGGAGTCATGTATTGGTGTGAGAGTTGGACTGTGAAGAAAGCTGAGTGCCAAAGAATTGATGCTTTTGAACTGTGGTGTTGGAGAAGACTCTTGAGAGTCCCTTGGACTGCAAGGAGATCCAACCAGTCCATTCTAAAGGAGATCAGTCCTGGGTGTTCTTTGGGAGGAATGACGCTAAAGTTGAAACTCCAGTACTTTGGCCACCTCATGGAAAGAGTTGACTCATCAGAAAAGACTCATGCTGAGAGGGATTGGGGGCAGGAAGTAAAGGGGACGACAAAGGATGAGATGGCCGGATGGTATCACCGACTCAATGGACATGAGTCTGAGTGAATTGCGGGAGTTGGTGATGGACAGGGAGGCCTGGCACGCTGCGATTCATGGGGTCACAAAGAGTTGGACACGACTGAGCGACTGAACTGAACTGAACTGAACTGAATCATGAATTAAACACTACTTTTGATGTTTTATATGTCTTTTAATAACTCACCAACGTATCTGGAGGGCTTCCCTGATGGCTCAGTGGTAAAGAATCTGCCTGCCAATGCAGGAGGTCTGGGTTCAATTCCTGGGTCGAGAAGATTCCCTGGAGGAGGAAATGGCAACCCACACCAGTATTCTTGCCTGGGAAATTCCATGGACAGAGGAGGGCTGACAGGCTACACCCGGTGGGATAACAAAAGAGTTGGACACAACTTAGCAACTAAACAACACAACAACAATATACCTAGAACGCAGCCACATGGTTGATGTTTACTAAATGGTGATCATATTTTCATTATCATCATCTAATTCAGTTCTCACAGAAGCACTGAAGGGCTGGTATCATCTCCGTTCTGAAATCACGTAACTTCTCCAAAGTCTCCGTCCCTATGCCATGGCAGACCTGGTTAGCAAACCCAGTACAGGTGGTCCAAGGGCCTCCTGCTATCCACTCACTCTGCAGGCTAGAGGCAGCTGCACCTTCTGCTTTCTCTCGGGCCAGATTCCAGTCCAGGTGAGCTCCTACCGTTCAGCCAAAACGGCAGGACAGGCAAAGGGTGCCTCCAGAGCAAACCACTCTGCTCTGAGCCACAAAGGTATCAGGGTAACAGCTGGGTCTGATTACCTGGCTTACATCAAAATCCCTACCCCACTTTCCTCTATCGAGAATCACCCTCAACCCTCCCCCTACACATTCCTGCTTAAAATCCTTCACTGGCCTCAGCATAAAACCCAGCCTCCTCAGCTGCACTTCAGTCTGTCCTGCGCTAGTCCTTACCTCTCCTCCAGCTTCACTTATCCATTCACATTTGACCCCCCAGTCTCCGCATTTAAGGTTGGTCCAAACTATGTGCAGTGCCCCAAACACACCATGTCTTCTGGCTACTCTACATTCCTCCTGCCTCGCATCTCTTCTTAAACCTCAGCTCAAGCGTCACCACTTCTTCCAGGCAGCCTTCCTTGACCCTCCCACACACCTCAGACACTGATCTCCGTGAGGATGTCCTGTGCCAGGCAATCAGTTCAACCACAAGGTGGGTGCAGCCAGTGTTCTATGACGGGGCTACAAAGAGCTTTATGCCTTCAAGAAGTTTGCAGGAAAAAAAAAAATGAGAGAAGAAGGAGGAGCAGCTTGCAGGTTGGTGAGACAAGCGCTAAGACAGGGGTGTGCGAGGTGCTAGGAGTATTAGCTCAATCTGAACCTCATGCTCAGGAGGCTTTCCTGAGGAAAGGAGGCAAAGAGGACAGTGAGCTCAAAGGGGCTCAGGTCTCAACTACATGCTCCATGCAGGACGTTTCAGGAGTTCAGGATGGTTGGACTCAAAGTAACAGACGCTCAACAAATCTCTGTTTGAATCGGTGAATAATGTGTCAAATTTCATCAGGCCAAGACTTAACGATGATTTTAAAAGTTAATTACGCAGGGGAAGACAAGAACAAGTATTTTTCATCAGGCCCAAGATAATTTTACTTAAGTAATCATAGCCTTCTTTCGGCCAATGAATAGAAGTAAGTTGTCTCTGATGCAAAACTGCTTTGAGGTTCCTCACAGAACTTTTCACGCGCATTAATCACAGTTCTTGGCTTCCAGTAAAGAGGATTCTATTGCATTCTGCAAGTCGCTTCAGTCGTGTCCGACTCTGTTCGATCCCAGAGACGGCAGCCCACCAGGCTCCCCCATCCCTGGGATTCTCCAGGCAAGAACACTGGAGTGGGTTGCCATTTCCTTCTCCAATGCATGAAAGGGAAAAGTCAAAGTGAAGTCACTCAGTCATATCTGACTCTTAGCGACCCCCTGGACTGCAGCCTACCAGGCTCCTCCATCCATAGGATTTTCCAGGCAAGAGTACTGGAGTGGAGTGCCATTGCCTTCTCCGATTCTATTGCATAAGTGATAATAATTGTCACCACTTTTATGAACACCTACTCTGTGTCTAGAGCTATGCTAGGTCCT
>SJYC01091333.1:0-22483 GCA_006408675.1 Madoqua kirkii
CTGGGTTCGATCCCTGGATTGGGAAGATCGTCTGGAGGAGGGCATGGCAACCCACTCCAGTATTCCTGCCTGGAGAATCCCCATGGACAGAGGAGCCTACAGTCCGTGGGGTCACAAAGAGCTGGACACGACTGAGCAACTAAGCACAGCAGAGCACAGGACCAGAAACAGTCAGAGGAGCGGCAGCTCAACCAGGGCAAAGGCAGTGAGGATGGTGGTGGTGACGTGTGTGAACGGACTGATCACGCAATCCGCACCAGGGAGAGAAACCAAAGGAAAGCTGCTACACTGAGAAAATGGAGAAGAGTAAGGAGAAGAGAAGTGGATGGGACTGAAAATAAGTTGAATGGGAGTGTAGGGATGCGGAAACTGGGACTTTGAGTGGACTGGAGTTTCAGAGTTTGAGATTTCAGGGTTAGGACAATTCTGTGGAATGAGTTTCCAGGACGTGGCTTCAGTATGTGGCCTAAGTGAGGGGGTGCTGGGTGGGAGACGATCATGCCAGTGGGGATGGTCACGGGACCAGGAGGCTGGACCATCTTCATCATGGACCCTGAGTCAATCCAGTAGAGCGGTAGATGGTAAAATGTTGAGGCTATCTACTATTCTGCCCAGATGTCCATGATTTTAAAAACTGATAAGCATGCCTTCAGTGAAATTATTGATTAAAAAAAAATTTTCAGCTGAAGAAAAGCCCTTGTCATGTCACTACTATGACTCCTTGTTGATCTATTAAGTGGCATCTAACATAGAAATCAGAGATTCACAACGGAGTGGATCGGTGCTTGTCCACAGGTTAAGGGTCACATTGACTTCAGGCCTCCACCCCTCCCTTTAAATCTAAGTTGAGAGCCAACCACTAAACTAAGCCTCAGTTTGTCTCTTCTTTAACTTGAAGATACCTGGGTCACGAACAGCTGGACACAACTTAGCAACTGAGCACGCACGCACACAAGCGCCTGTACTTCCTGCCCAGGGGCCAGGCAAGACTTCATTCTTGCTGTAAACGCCTAGCACTGGCTCTGAAAAAATAGCCGATTTGAAGGACAAAGCAGAAACTTGTGAGGACCAACCAGGCTGCCCACTTTCCTTCCCCACAATGATATTTGTCTTAAAAGAGGCCTGCGGTGCAAGCCCAGGCCCTGACTATTCCTGCTGCTTGCTTTACACTGACTAGCTGTCCCTGCAGCAGAAGAAATACCAGGTGCTTTCTATAAGAGGCTGTTGCCCTTTGGGAGGCAGACTAGTAGTTTTAGTTTTAGTTTTCTCCTCCTGTTTGTTTCATCGCATTTTTCCAAATTATAACTGCTTTGAAAGTCAGATATGCAAAGTAAGGAAAAGCAGGGCCTCTCTATTAGGGCTTGGGCAGGGGGGGAAGGAATCCATAGGCCAGTCCATTCACTTTCCTTTTCCTCTACTCACTTTCCTTTTCCTCTACCTTCACCCACCCCTACTCAGACCCCCAGCTATCTGAAGTAACTCCTTAGGGATTCTTTCAGCAGGTGGGGGGCGGGAGAAAACTCTGCATTTTGTTTCCGTCTGGCATTGCCATTTTATGTCTATTCTTCAGTGAAGAAAAGATGCAACAGGTTCCAAAATATAAAAATATCTTGGTTATTAAGATATACCTCTTGAGCATGCCCCCAGGTCTTGATCTGTTTCCAACAACAGCTGGAGAAACACGCAGGACCACAACCAGGTTCAAATCAGGCCCCTGGGTATTGCAGCTCACTGTTCTTGGGGGTATCCACCTAGCTCACAATGATACCTTCTCTAGAAACATCCCCACCTCTGCAAACAAACGGGTGGGCCCCAGGACCAGCTGGTCTCATGTAACCCCATTCACTGGCCACAGGTGATTGTCTGGCTGAGTTGATTGGTTGAATCCAGTCAATCCCTGGAATTTTTTTGACTTGGCATTTAGGAATACCATCAGTCTTCTCTCTGACAAAGTTGTAATACATAAAAGTTAGATGTTTCCAGAAGCCATGGTGCCCACCTAAGAAAGGAAAGTCATCTGGAGTGAGAAGGAACAGAGCTACCCACAGAAAGCAGCAGAGATAAAGAGACAGAGATCCTGCCAGCATGCGAGTTCTTGATTTTCACTGTTTCTGAGACCTGTCCCATTCTTGCCCTTTCTATGGTTTAGTTTTCCAGCCTTCCCTTGGACTCCATGATTCATTAAATTCCACTTTCTGTCTCTGCCAGTTCAAGATGGGTTCTTGACACTTAACAACCAAACTAATAAAAAAAAACCCAACACAATCAAACAGACAATGTCAGTGACAGCACAGATCTAATCTCAGTCCAGAAGTAACACCTCTAACTTGTTCTGAAGAAGCTAAAAGGATGTCTATATAATCCAGAAGTCTAGAAAGACTGGGAGTTTTTATGACAACCTGAGTCAGGCCTCAGAAGGGGGAAAAGTAGACAGCCAGCCACAAAGCGGTGTGAGCAGGATTTTACCTTGATGACGCTGGACAGCTCTGAAAGTTTTGAGAGCTGTGGTCATACCAAGGAGTGGCTGGAGGTATCTCCATCAGTTTCCTCCTGGTTACTCCAAGTAACAGTGTGTTAAAACTCTTCCAGGATAGACAATCCTGTCCACATTCTTCCTTTGCACAAGAAGGCTTGACCTTGAAAGCTTTCTTGTCATCAAATGTAACTTTCCTTCTGTTTTTCCTTGGGAGCTGCACTTCCTTCTAAACAACTGTGTACACTCAGCCTCTGCTCTCATCTCCTCTGAGCCTCTAGGTCAAAGAGAACTCCTACAGAGGGGTTAGGCAGTTAGACTTGCAAAAGCACTGCCTGGGCTTCACCGGGAAGTCTGTGAGACCCAGTGTTCACAAACATCCAAGGTTTTGGCTCCCTGGCTCCCTGCTGGCAAGCAAGAAAGGCAAACATGAAAAGCAGAGGACTCTTGTGATGCACTGGATACGGAACTCAGGAGGAGACTTGAATGACTCAGGAAGGAAATCAGCTCTGCCGTGAAACCAGATACCTATTCAGAACTCTGAAACCCTCCAGCTGCAGCAGAATGAGATGGGGGTGGAAACGCTGCTGCAAAACTGAGAGGAAAGCAGGAGTCTGGAAATCTTGAGTTATTACTGGCCTAAATTCTGCCAGTAAAATAATAGAAATTATATTTCTTTTCTATTAACTCTTTCAGGCCTTTACTGAACCAGGAAAAGCTGTTCACTGAGCCTGGTGGGTAATTAGGTAAAAATAAAGTTCATAAGTAAAAATATCACTAACCGTCTTCTTCCCTGTATGGGCAGAGCTCTTTGTATTCCTGTTCAGCCCAGTAATCAAAGAATAATGTATCAGAAAACGAAGAGCTGAAAACTTTCTGAAGGCTATCATCTGCTAACCTTATTTTGAATGGCCTCCCTGGTGGCTCAATGGTAAAGAATCCACCTGCAATGCAGGAGATGAGGGCTTGATCCCTGGGTGAGGAAGATCCCCTGGAGGAGAGCACAGCAACCCACTCCAGCATTCTTGCCTGGAGAATCCCATGGACTGCTCTGAAAGTTTTGAGAGCTGTGGTCATACCAAGGAGTGGCTGGAGGTATCTCCATCAGTTTCCTCCTGGTTACTCCAAGTAACAGTGTGTTAAAACTCTTCCAGGATAGACAATCCTGTCCACATTCTTCCTTTGCACAAGAAGGCTTGACCTTGAAAGCTTTCTTGTCATCAAATGTAACTTTCCTTCTGTTTTTCCTTGGGAGCTGCACTTCCTTCTAAACAACTGTGTACACTCAGCCTCTGCTCTCATCTCCTCTGAGCCTCTAGGTCAAAGAGAACTCCTACAGAGGGGTTAGGCAGTTAGACTTGCAAAAGCACTGCCTGGGCTTCACCGGGAAGTCTGTGAGACCCAGTGTTCACAAACATCCAAGGTTTTGGCTCCCTGGCTCCCTGCTGGCAAGCAAGAAAGGCAAACATGAAAAGCAGAGGACTCTTGTGATGCACTGGATACGGAACTCAGGAGGAGACTTGAATGACTCAGGAAGGAAATCAGCTCTGCCGTGAAACCAGATACCTATTCAGAACTCTGAAACCCTCCAGCTGCAGCAGAATGAGATGGGGGTGGAAACGCTGCTGCAAAACTGAGAGGAAAGCAGGAGTCTGGAAATCTTGAGTTATTACTGGCCTAAATTCTGCCAGTAAAATAATAGAATATTATATTTCTTTTCTATTAACTCTTTCAGGCCTTTACTGAACCAGGAAAAGCTGTTCACTGAGCCTGGTGGGTAATTAGGTAAAAATAAAGTTCATAAGTAAAAATATCACTAACCGTCTTCTTCCCTGTATGGGCAGAGCTCTTTGTATTCCTGTTCAGCCCAGTAATCAAAGAATAATGTATCAGAAAACGAAGAGCTGAAAACTTTCTGAAGGCTATCATCTGCTAACCTTATTTTGAATGGCCTCCCTGGTGGCTCAATGGTAAAGAATCCACCTGCAATGCAGGAGATGAGGGTTTGATCCCTGGGTGAGGAAGATCCCCTGGAGGAGAGCACAGCAACCCACTCCAGCATTCTTGCCTGGAGAATCCCATGGACAGAGGAGCCTGGTGGGCTACAGTCCATAGGGTCGAAAAAGTGGGACACAACTGAAGTGACTTAGCACACACACATGCAGTCTTATTTCAAAATTTCCAGGGGCCTTTCCTGGTGGTCCAGTGGCTAAGACTCCATACTCCCCACGCAGGGGGCCTGGGTTCAATCCCTAGTCAGAGAACTAGATCCCACAGGCCACAACTAAACTATCCAACGTGCCACAGCAGAACAAATAAATACTTTTTTAAACAAAAATTAAAAAATAAAATTTCCATTTGTTATGGGTTCCACAAATACTTTGTTCCTTCATGAGTTCACATTCCCAAGTAAGTGCTCAATAAATGCATGTGAACGGATGAAAGATCACTGTATGATCTGAGGGTTCCTTATCCTGGAAACTGGGCCTGGAGCCCACCATCAGGACCTTTGGGAATGGTTCCCTACCCTCTTACCATATCTGATCACTAAAGTTTATGTCCGTGACCATTCACATGGGGTCTGGTATGGAGATAAAAAAACAAGGAAATATACTCAAGAGAGCATGTGAGTTGGAACCTTTAGTTCTCACAGCCTAGGCAGCGAGGACAGTCACGGCAGCTGAAAGCCGTCCAGGGCTCCCCCGCCTCTCGGAACCGCCTGGGGGGTGGCACCTGGCAAACAGCGCCCTGCCGCTGGCTCCACACGCCTGGCCAGGCCGTCACTCACCGGGAGGAACATAAAACTGCCTGATAGCCTGCCGCCGGGGAGCATCTGTTTAGCTGGCACTGACTCCTGTGGGAACAGAGCCAAGGAGCCTGGGCGAGGAGAGCAGAAATCAGTCAGGATAGAAGAAAGAAGGTCAGGGGGCATGGGGCTCGGTTTACCCTGAAGACTTAACAGGCCTTTAATTTCTACAGCAAAGCACAGAGGAATTCATTGTGGAAATGACTGAGCGCCTCTGGCTGGCCCACGCAGCAGATCCCGCTCCATGGAAGAAGGCACGGGGCGCTCGGGAGAGACGGCCCGCAGTTGCTGCCCCTGCCAATTCCCTTCCTCACTGCTCCTAGTCCCCGTGAGGGCACCACACTGCACAAAGGCTCTTCCTGTATGTCTCAGGGCCTGCCGGGCAGATGACTCTCCATGTGGGATGCAAATTTCTAGTTTTCCACTTGGAGGGAAACGTGTGGGAAAAGTCTTCCAAGTTGTCTGTTGAAAAGGTTAGGGCTCAGACAACTGACTTCCTGTCGACTAACATTGTAATAAATCATTCCCACAACTTCTAGTCTCTCTGGCCATGGCTGCAGCCAGGCACAGGCTGGCTCTGCCTGACAAGCAAGATTTCTGTATCGTCACAATTTTCCAAAGGTTCCACTCTGGACACTTGCTCTATGTTCCCTGGCCTGTGAGCTCCGCTTAGGCACGGATTCTGTGTTATTTGCCATCCATTTCCAGAGCCTGGCACGGTGCCTGGCAAACACAGTAATTCATTGGATGTCTGTGGAATGAGTGCCTGTGTGCATGTTTACCAAGCGAGCAGGAAAAGGAAAAAGTCTGGCCTCAGTCATCAGTTCGGTTGGTTAAGTATTTGGTGCTTTTCATGATATCATTAAATAAAAGATATCTCTACGATCTCCCACAAGCACCACCTCTTTTATGATGCTTACCATATTAAGCATCCCACATGGTTCTTTTAGCACATCTATAAATCTCTCCCTATAAATTTCTTGGAAGCAGAGACCAGGTGTTCTTTCAATTATTTTATCCATCCCCTCAGTAATGAACCCAATAATGAATAAGCAGCTAAATGAATGAATGCCTCCTGCCCAAACATACTATAGTCTCAGGAGTGCCAAAACCTTTCAACACAAACACCAAAGTCTTTTTTTTTTTTTAAAAAAAAAGAAAGTTCAGCCCCTAGAAAAGTCACTGCCAGAAATTCATGTTGGCACATGAATCAAAGACAACATTCATATGACAACATCAATACCAAGAGGCAGAGAAAACAAATAAATAGCTTTGAGGCAGAAGCAGAATGGGGAAATTGTGACCCATAGAAAGCCTGGCCAGGAGACACAGGAGACAGGGGATACAGCCAGGGTGAGCCGCAGAGAGGGGCAGGAGCCAAAGCTTGTGGATAATTCACAATGCAGATCTGCCGTGTCAATATAAGGCACTGTACTGACAGCTGTGACAGGGATCAATCCTGTGGAGAATTTGTTAGGTCTGTGGAGGCAAGGGCTTTCTTCACGGAAGGTGGTAGAAGAAAATTCTGTCGTGCATAGTCAGGCATGATGGCAATCAGATGGAGACCAGAGGCCAACCGTGTAGGAAAGGGAAGCCTTGATTCAGAGGGCAGGGTTTTGCTGCTGCAGGGTTTCCTTATAATTAACCAATTAGGGCCACAGCTTCATTTCCTGTGGCAGTTTTCTCTGCCATAGAGAATGAGGTCACAGCCTTAACCACATAGACGTATAAAGCATCTGGGTGATAAAGAACAGCTTCATATATGCTTGGCTCATTCCCAGGAGATGACTGGATACATGTGTGGTATTCTTAGCTCCAGGGGGAAGAGTGTCTCAGAGAAATTGAAATGTATTTTGACAACAGCTTTTAAGTCCTTCTTTGCACCCTTATCATATGACTCTAACAGGAGGAACTGAACATGACTGGATCTATTAAGCAACTGGAGAGGCTGGAAAAGGTCAAACAGGGCCCATCAACTCTGAAATGACCAACTGTATCATTATTCAGTAGCACTACCTGTGATGCCATATGTGAAAAGCATTATTTAATATAATGTATTATGTATATCAAAGAATTATTTAAACTACAAGGGATCAATGAGATTAAATGTATTATGATTAGTATTATTTACATGATGTTACATGAGAAAACTAAAGTACCTATTGGCTATCAGAGTTCAAATCTACTAACAGAAAGGAATGGACTGTATATTAGCCTGTGGCAAGGGTGGAGGGAAGACTACCAGGTGAGTAGAAAAATCCTTGTCGGAGAGGGAAAAGAGGTTATCACTGTATTCTTCTCAAGATGAATTAATTATAAAGTGGTCTGTTGTTCTTTTGAAGGCTCTATTACCAAAAAAAAAAAAAGGAAGAAAACTCTCCCACTCTGCTCTGCCCTTATATTTTCTAAGAATTGAATGCCATGGGACATTTATGGAAACACCAAAGCATGAAAAAGAAAAAAAAAAAAGACAGTCCAGCCTCTTGGTGTACCTAGCTCTTCCTCAGCTGAAAAGTTTGGAGGTGAAATGAGCAGACGGCAAAGACTAGGACTCACCCTGTGCTGGTTTCCTCCCCCAGTAAGACAGTGGAAGCTGATCCCTGGGGGCTGACTTACAAAAATGGAAGGTCAGAAGAGGGCCTAAAGAGCTTCTGAGATCAAGACCAAGGCAGGCTCAGAGGCAGAGTGAAAAAAAAGAGGAGCCAGGAATCCTGGAAGCATTCAAAGAGCTGGCTTCCTGGCTTGTCTGTGTTTCAGCTCAGACTGTACCTCTTGGTTAATAAACCCCTTCCGTGTGTTCAGAGCGTCTGATGCAAAGAGGAGGACCTCTGCTGTGCAGGCGGGACACAAGCTCTGCCCTTCCGTGAAGGCTGCGACACCCCCCAGCCAAAGGAAAACTCTGACTCGGTTGGTTGGTTAGGTAGGGACAGCATCTGTGCAGTCTTCAAAACTCTCTGCATCAGGAACAAGGCACAGGGGCCAGGACAGGGGGAAGGTTCTCAGACAGGTCAGGCTGCAGAGCTTCTTAATGAAAAACAGGACTTAAGGCAAGAGCCTGTAGTGCAGATGTAGAAAGAAAACGCTACGCACAAATTCATGAGAATGGTTACCTCTGGGGGAAGCCAGGATGGCAGCAGTGGACCAGGCTTTCAGTCTTGCTTGTAATGTTCATATTTAAGAAGAGAATGTATTCATACGTCAACTGTTTAACAAAAAAACTGGTTAAAAAAAAACCCTGAAACTTAAAGAGTGGCATAAAGGGAAGCGAGGGAGAGGCAGAAAGAAAAGGAAGGAGGCAGAAAGAAAGACAGACCCGACTAAAGGTCCAGCTCTGCTTGCAAGCGTCTCCCTGGATGCTGAGCTGAGGCAACCCAAGGGTGGGTTGAAGCAATGGGAGAGGTTCACAGCGAATCCCAAGGGGCAATGGTCCTGAACCAGAAAATCCTGGGTCACGAAAGAGAAGAAAAAGGAAACCTAACCGAATTCTGAGAGAAAACAAGTGGAGAGAGACAGACTCCCCTTGCCTGCCAGTCCGACTGAGATGCAGTTTCCAACTCTCCACAGAAAGGGGCAAACACCACTCCCCCTCCCGCCCCAAATCTCTCCTCTCAGTCCTCTCTGCCAGTCATGCTCGAGGGTGAGGAGAAATGCGCCGTCCTAGGTTTAGAAAGAGAGGTGAACATGAAGAGGGCACTCTCTGTGGACCACCCACTCGCCCTGCCCTCTCCAACTTTCTACCAAGGCCACTGCCTCCCCGCCCCTCCCTCAGCTCACCCACTGAACCAGAGGAGCACCTTCTCCAAATATTCACGGGCCTCCCTGGAGGTCTCCTGAAGGTGGGCCCCGGGGAGCGCGGAGGCCACTTCCTCTGGAAGGAGAGGACCTCTGAAATCTGTGGCCCTGTCTTCTGGGCTCTGGCAAGCATTCGTGGAAGGTCATGGGCCAGCACAGCGGGGAGAGGTCGGCCCTTTTGATTTCACCAGGCTCGACAGGACCGTACCCACCACCCTGGCCTCCTTAGGGCTCTGTAGGACGACTGTCTTGGGGCCCCCATGAATATGGGGGCGCAGGAGGACCCGTCCCAGAGATAGGGGGGCGGCGCCAGGGCGAGGGGGCCGAGGGAGTGGGAGGAGCAGACGGTTACCTCGTTGAAGCCCTCCTGCAGGACGTCCAGTGAGCTCCCCCGGGTCAGGCAGGCTAGCATTGTTCCTGCCGGCCCCCGGGCGGGGTCTCCGAGCCGGCGGCCGCTGCCTCCTCCTCCCGGTGCACACAAAGCCTCTGGGCTCAGCTTATTGGGATGTCTGTGGAGTCCCGCATGCCACTTACTGGAAACCTAGACCTGGGCCAAACTAGCGGCCTCCACTGGGCATGCTCGCGCGGGGCTCGGCAGGAGGGGCCCGGGCGCTGCCGCGGTTCCTATAGAAACTGCTGGGCGCGCACTCGGCGGAGAGACGCCGGCCGGTGGGGGTGGGGGGGCCAGCCTGGTGTGCGCTAGGGAGACTCCCGCGGCGCGCACACATGCACGCTCACACACCGGGTGGGAGTGTGTGCATACGCCGCAGACACACACACAGAGCAGGCCTGCAGCCGGGCGTGCCAGTGTGTGTGCGCGCCTTGAGACTACACAGGCACGAGCGCACACAAACATAAATACGCACTGACACACCGGCGGGCATGGAGGCGTGTGCATGCGCTCGCTAGTGGTCACACAGACGCACACGGCAGGTCTGCAGCAGGGAGTCCTGGAATCTGTGCGCGCCCCAAGTATACACGCGAGTGCGCGCGCACACACCCGCACTGACACACAAGCGGGCATGCCGGCGTGTGGATGCGCTACACACACACACACACACACACACACACACATGCCACCGTGTGAATGTACTACACACACATACACACACGCTCTGATAACTTGAGGCCTCAGAGGCCCCACCACAAGGTGGCTAGGAAGGCGAGTGAATTATAAGATTCCCCCTCCACCCACCGCACACTAGCGGAAAACTGCAACCTTTTTCCACCTGGGGCCTGAATAGTGAGGCCAGAAGGGGACCTAAAGAAGGGGAAACAGAAGGAAGAGACAAAAGAAGATAGACTTTAGTTATTGATGGTATTAGGATACATTTAATACAATAATGGTAAATCAATCACAAGATAACAACAGATGCATCAAGGGAAAGCCAAGGATGAACAAAGCTTTACCAAAAATCTTTCTTTCTTGTTTTTTAAAATAACTGACAAAATGTAAAACCTATATTTTAAATGCGTTCTAAATTAATTAAATGGGGTTCTAATGAAAATCACTGCAAAATCTCCTGGTGCTTTGGAAAGAGTTAGATAAAAGCTTCCTCAAGTGAAACAGAATCTTCCCCTCTGTTTCTCATTACTCCAGCCAACGGTCTTATTTATTTTTAAAAATACTAGTCATCTGTACTCTCAGAGCACTGCTCTTGTCTCTATAGGAAAATTGGAAGCTTGAAAGAACACCCATATTATGTTACACCTCGTGATCCCAGATGAGGGGAAGGGTTTCCAGAGTGTTAGGGCTCACAGAAGGTCAGATCTTGCCCCCGGGGACACAGCAGGGCAGTGACAGAGGCTGTGTGAGGAGCTAGACCTGTATCCTGGTGATTTTGCAAAAGGCCAGATTCCCTCCCCAAACCCTCATTGGTACCTTAGCAAGAAAAGTCAGTAATGGTTCTTATTGAACCTAATGGCCTCCTCCTCAGGTCACTAGAGAAGAAAATCCTTTTCGGAGCCGAACTAGCCTTATCTTGTCTGAAAGTCTAAAGGTGCTAAACACAAAGATGCTTCTGAGAAAAGACACACTTCCTTCTGACCACAGCAAACAGGAAGTAGAAGTCAACCCGAGGTGTTAAGTGACTGCCGCTGGTGAATGCTGTGGGTTCAGTTCTGGCTAAGGCTGGGGGAAAAGACATGACACCACATCAAACTGAACCTGAGCAGCCCACAAGTCAGCAGACCCATCCTTCGAGCTAGCGAATTTGGTTGCCAAGAACTCCCCTTGCCACCTCCACAGTTTATGGTGCAACACCCTCAGTTAAGTCACTAATGCAAATTAATGCAACATGCCCCCTTTTTAAAGAGAAGTGTGACATTTCCAAGAGCATAAAATTGTATGCAGCACATCTACATACATAGTGATGTGCAACCAAAACTCCCAGCTGATGGATCCCTGGCTGGAGGATGCTGATTGGCTGACAGCCCATCGTGCTCTGGACACAGCAAAAATTACTGAGACACCACAGGCAGGTCCTGTGAGGTCACTCTCGGAGGACAAGCTATTTATCAGAGTAGGACCTGTGAGCTCAGTGTTTCTGGGAAAAGACTTCCTAAATCACTGAATTTTAAAGCTCAAAAAAAAAAACCTGGCCCAACTCTCTCATCTCACAGATAAAGGAACCAAGGCTATCAGAGGTGCTCATAGTCACCTAGCAAGTCAGTGTGTGCTCAGTGGCTTCCAACTCTTTGGGACCCCATGGACTTTAGCCTGCCAGGTTCCTCTGTCCGTGGGATTTTCCTGATGAGAATACTGGAGTGGGTTGCCATACCCTCCTCCAGGGAATCTTCCTGACTCGAGGATCAAAACCACATCTCCTGCATTGCAGGTGGGTTCTTTACCTGCTGAGCCATCGGGTAGCAATGGGCCGAGGGAGTGGGAGGAGCAGACGGTTACCTCGTTGAAGCCCTCCTGCAGGACGTCCAGTGAGCTCCCCCGGGTCAGGCAGGCTAGCATTGTTCCTGCCGGCCCCCGGGCGGGGTCTCCGAGCCGGCGGCCGCTGCCTCCTCCTCCCGGTGCACACAAAGCCTCTGGGCTCAGCTTATTGGGATGTCTGTGGAGTCCCGCATGCCACTTACTGGAAACCTAGACCTGGGCCAAACTAGCGGCCTCCACTGGGCATGCTCGCGCGGGGCTCGGCAGGAGGGGCCCGGGCGCTGCCGCGGTTCCTATAGAAACTGCTGGGCGCGCACTCGGCGGAGAGACGCCGGCCGGTGGGGGTGGGGGGGCCAGCCTGGTGTGCGCTAGGGAGACTCCCGCGGCGCGCACACATGCACGCTCACACACCGGGTGGGAGTGTGTGCATACGCCGCAGACACACACACAGAGCAGGCCTGCAGCCGGGCGTGCCAGTGTGTGTGCGCGCCTCGAGACTACACAGGCACGAGCGCACACAAACATAAATACGCACTGACACACCGGCGGGCATGGAGGCGTGTGCATGCGCTCGCTAGTGGTCACACAGACGCACACGGCAGGTCTGCAGCAGGAGGTCCTGGAATCTGTGCGCGCCCCAAGTATACACGCGAGTGCGCGCGCACACACCCGCACTGACACACAAGCGGGCATGCCGGCGTGTGGATGCGCTACACACACACACACACACACACACACACACATGCCACCGTGTGAATGTACTACACACACATACACACACGCTCTGATAACTTGAGGCCTCAGAGGCCCCACCACAAGGTGGCTAGGAAGGCGAGTGAATTATAAGATTCCCCCTCCACCCACCGCACACTAGCGGAAAACTGCAACCTTTTTCCACCTGGGGCCTGAATAGTGAGGCCAGAAGGGGACCTAAAGAAGGGGAAACAGAAGGAAGAGACAAAAGAAGATAGACTTTAGTTATTGATGGTATTAGGATACATTTAATACAATAATGGTAAATCAATCACAGGATAACAACAGATGCATCAAGGGAAAGCCAAGGATGAACAAAGCTTTACCAAAAATCTTTCTTTCTTGTTTTTTAAAATAACTGACAAAATGTAAAACCTATATTTTAAATGCGTTCTAAATTAATTAAATGGGGTTCTAATGAAAATCACTGCAAAATCTCCTGGTGCTTTGGAAAGAGTTAGATAAAAGCTTCCTCAAGTGAAACAGAACTCTTCCCCTCTGTTTCTCATTACTCCAGCCAACGGTCTTATTTATTTTTAAAAATACTAGTCATCTGTACTCTCAGAGCACTGCTCTTGTCTCTATAGGAAAATTGGAAGCTTGAAAGAACACCCATATTATGTTACACCTCGTGATCCCAGATGAGGGGAAGGGTTTCCAGAGTGTTAGGGCTCACAGAAGGTCAGATCTTGCCCCCGGGGACACAGCAGGGCAGTGACAGAGGCTGTGTGAGGAGCTAGACCTGTATCCTGGTGATTTTGCAAAAGGCCAGATTCCCTCCCCAAACCCTCATTGGTACCTTAGCAAGAAAAGTCAGTAATGGTTCTTATTGAACCTAATGACCTCCTCCTCAGGTCACTAGAGAAGAAAATCCTTTTCGGAGCCGAACTAGCCTTATCTTGTCTGAAAGTCTAAAGGTGCTAAACACAAAGATGCTTCTGAGAAAAGACACACTTCCTTCTGACCACAGCAAACAGGAAGTAGAAGTCAACCCGAGGTGTTAAGTGACTGCCGCTGGTGAATGCTGTGGGTTCAGTTCTGGCTAAGGCTGGGGGAAAAGACATGACACCACATCAAACTGAACCTGAGCAGCCCACAAGTCAGCAGACCCATCCTTCGAGCTGGCGAATTTGGTTGCCAAGAACTCCCCTTGCCACCTCCACAGTTTATGGTGCAACACCCTCAGTTAAGTCACTAATGCAAATTAATGCAACATGCCCCCTTTTTAAAGAGAAGTGTGACATTTCCAAGAGCATAAAATTGTATGCAGCACATCTACATACATAGTGATGTGCAACCAAAACTCCCAGCTGATGGATCCCTGGCTGGAGGATGCTGATTGGCTGACAGCCCATCGTGCTCTGGACACAGCAAAAATTACTGAGACACCACAGGCAGGTCCTGTGAGGTCACTCTCGGAGGACAAGCTATTTATCAGAGTAGGACCTGTGAGCTCAGTGTTTCTGGGAAAAGACTTCCTAAATCACTGAATTTTAAAGCTCAAAAAAAAAAAGACCTGGCCCAACTCTCTCATCTCACAGATAAAGGAACCAAGGCTATCAGAGGTGCTCATAGTCACCTAGCAAGTCAGTGTGTGCTCAGTGGCTTCCAACTCTTTGGGACCCCATGGACTTTAGCCTGCCAGGTTCCTCTGTCCGTGGGATTTTCCTGATGAGAATACTGGAGTGGGTTGCCATACCCTCCTCCAGGGAATCTTCCTGACTCGAGGATCAAAACCACATCTCCTGCATTGCAGGTGGGTTCTTTACCTGCTGAGCCATCGGGTAGCAAATCAATACAGGAGCTAAAATCTGAACCAAAGTCCTCTGAGGCCCAGTCCTGTGCGATTCACTGTCTGCTGGAGGAATTAGAGAGAACTGCGGTAAACAGACACACAATCTATTATAGAGCATGTGGAACAAGACTGCACTATTCCTTGGAAGCCTATAAAAACATCAACCACATATCCCACAGCAATAGTGTCTAACAGATCTTTCTGTGATGGTGGCAATATTCCATGTCTGTGCTGTCCAATCCAGTGGCCGCTGACCACGTGTGGCTAATGAGAACTTGAAAATGTGGCAAAAGCAAGGGTGGAACCAAAATTTAAATGGCATTTAATATTAATTCATTTCTATTTAGGCAGTACAATTTCAAAACATTCTGTTCTACTGTCCCCACAAAACTATTAGAATGTTCCCCAAATTATAATATGTTCACATATAGTTTGTCTCTCAGACTTGGAAAAAGCACAAAATTCTTGTCGCACCAGATAATCTCAATTTTTTTTTTCCGCTCAAGAGATATGTTCATCATACTTATTATCATGGTCTGACTTAGAAAGTGACCCAGGTAAAGAGTCAAGCAGCACTAACATTTCCTCTTCCTTCTGTCCTCTCCATCTCACCCCACTGTGATATCAACACAAGAGCTAGGAGGATAGATGGACTAATTCAACGACCTTGGAATAACTAGGACAATGATCTACATCCCGTGATGTCCGAACAAGGGAAAACTGCAAGCCAGCCAGGTAGCTGGAACCATTCCCACCACTGCAGGCCTGTTATTCACTCTGCCTGGAGGAGAGGCAAAGAGTACAAGCAAGCTGCTTTCTGCATAGCTCTGCCATGCTTCCTCGTTTTTGAAATTATACCAAGCTTCCTCAGTCCTGCCTTACTTTAACATTGAAGGCAATGGATAAACAACAAGCTCCCACTGTATAGTACAGGGAACTATAATCAGTAGCCTCTGATGAACCATAATGGAAAAGAATATGAAAAAGAATGTAGATATATATATAACTGAATCACTTGCTGTACAGTAGAAATTAGCACATTATAAATCAACAATACTTGAATTAAATAAAAATTTTCAAAAACCAATAAAGGCAGATACTTTCCTCACTAACAAAAACCTGAATATCTACCTATGACAGTATTAATAATAGCAAAATTGAGCTTTTACTATGTGCCAAGCCCTGCACTAAAACACTTATATACATTAGTTCTGCTGATGGTCACAGTTACCACAATTAGTAAGTTATTTTTATTGTCCCCACTTTACACACACAGAAAGAGAGATCTGAAGGATAATTTGCCCCGATTCAACTACGAAGCAGTGAAGCCAAAGTCCAGATTATTAACCATTATGCAAAATTTTTATATGATGTTACAGCTTAGAAGGAACTCACTATATGTTTTTCATTGTATAAAAGAATGAGCCAGTGCAGGAAACCCTGGCAAACTCATTCATGACTTCTATTAATACAAACAATAACATGTTAGCCTAAGTAAGCTTTGAACCTTAAACAAAACTGTCATTTGGTAAAAATATTGACTGTGACTTCTCACTGCGGAGAACTAAGAAGTGTGAAATTCACACCTATGTAAAATTTAACACATCTATTATGGGCAATCACTAATGACTATAAAGAAGCAAAAAGATAAGTCTGAATAAACAAACAACTAAAATTGTCAATGGAAATAGTCAAAATGACTCTGAACTAATTTCTTAATCTTTTTCTGTTTTCTCACATTAGCAAGTTCCTTGCAGTAACATATGTTTACAATTTCTATTGCATTTATCTTCAGAGACATCACCATAAATACAGATCCACAAAAGGGCTCATGTCTACCAGCAAAGTCCCAAACGTGTCCTGGCTCCTAAACTGCATCTCTTTGTCCCCAGGCTTTTCTGCCAGTCTGCATCCCTTAATCTTCCTTAGACAACACATTCATCTTGCTGTTCAACTGCTTTAACATCTAGCATGTCAGATATAAATTCCTCACGCCCAGCTTAAGGCCTCCCCTCCTCACTGCCTGTGCTCAGTTTGTCGGCTCCTCGGGGTCTCATAGATTCACAAGCCTCATTTTCACCTCTCTACCTTCGTGACTATCACTCTGCATAGAAGGTTCCACACTTCTGCTATTCACATCTTCACAATGCGTAGTTCAAGTTCCACTGCTTCCTGGAACTCCTCTGACCACTCTTGATTTTGTTTAAATCAAGACAGAGCTGATTGTAATCTGCCTGGAACACTCACTCCCCCGAGAACTCATGGTGCCTCCCTGCTCTTGATTCAGGTCTCTGTCTATGTGTGTTGATCCTTTTGGCCTTTTCTGACCAATCTACATAAAATGACACCACCTCTTCATGTCAGCATTCCCAGACCCCTTTGCCTGTTTTGTTTTCCTAACATCCATCACCAGCTTTGATACCCTATAGTTACTTATTTATTGTCAGCCTCCCTTCTGCCCAGAAGGGAAGCTCCATGGGGGCAGGGAGTTTTATATGTTCCACTACTGATTTACGTCTAGAACCAAGAATATTTCACAGCGTATAGTATATGCTCAGTAAATACTGGCTTCTCTTTAAAATCCTAAGTGACAGCATGCTCTTATACTCTATCAGTTAGTATCTTATAGTTCACTTAGGAATGTGAATGTTTTTGTCTCTTTCACTATGTTTTGAAGATAAATACAAATAATTTCTAGTATCCTCCTATATTTCCTCTCCTTCACTAATTTCAGAGACATCACCATAAATACAGATCCACAAAAGGGCTCATGTCTACCAGCAAAGTCCCAAACGTGTCCTGGCTCCTAAACTGCATCTCTTTGTCCCCAGGCTTTTCTGCCAGTCTGCATCCCTTAATCTTCCTTAGACAACACATTCATCTTGCTGTTCAACTGCTTTAACATCTAGCATGTCAGATATAAATTCCTCACGCCCAGCTTAAGGCCTCCCCTCCTCACTGCCTGTGCTCAGTTTGTCGGCTCCTCGGGGTCTCATAGATTCACAAGCCTCATTTTCACCTCTCTACCTTCGTGACTATCACTCTGCATAGAAGGTTCCACACTTCTGCTATTCACATCTTCACAATGCGTAGTTCAAGTTCCACTGCTTCCTGGAACTCCTCTGACCACTCTTGATTTTGTTTAAATCAAGACAGAGCTGATTGTAATCTGCCTGGAACACTCACTCCCCCGAGAACTCATGGTGCCTCCCTGCTCTTGATTCAGGTCTCTGTCTATGTGTGTTGATCCTTTTGGCCTTTTCTGACCAATCTACATAAAATGACACCACCTCTTCATGTCAGCATTCCCAGACCCCTTTGCCTGTTTTGTTTTCCTAACATCCATCACCAGCTTTGATACCCTATAGTTACTTATTTATTGTCAGCCTCCCTTCTGCCCAGAAGGGAAGCTCCATGGGGGCAGGGAGTTTTATATGTTCCACTACTGATTTACGTCTAGAACCAAGAATATTTCACAGCGTATAGTATATGCTCAGTAAATACTGGCTTCTCTTTAAAATCCTAAGTGACAGCATGCTCTTATCTCTATCAGTTAGTATCTTATAGTTCACTTAGGAATGTGAATGTTTTTGTCTCTTTCACTATGTTTTGAAGATAAATACAAATAATTTCTAGTATCCTCCTATATTTCCTCTCCTTCACTAATGCAGTCTTTCATTAAACATTCATTAAATGTATATGGAGCGCCAGGTCCTCTTCTTTGGCAAAAACTTCAAAAAGTTACAGTTACACATAAACACACACACAGAGGCAAGAAACAAGACTGAAAGGAAGAATAGTAAAAGGAAGACTAGTAAAACAGAGAATCCAATATTAATATATGGGGACAGAGTGTACAGAGTGATTGTGACAGACTGAGTGAGGAGAAAAAAGAAAAAAGAGACAGAATGGTGTGAGACTAGAGTAGGATGTTGCCAAAGTAATCACCAGATGCTAGTGCTTAATATAAACTGTACCAAAGAAGATATGCAAATATATCCTACACGCATTTAAAAATTCACATTTTAAAAGTTATCTGCCAGCTATCCTACGGGAAAAATTAGATTAAGACTAGCGCCATCTAGTGGATATTTTGGATGTGACCCTAAGTTTTTCTCGACACAAAACACTTGTAAATGCCCACATATCTCTGGTCTGCCACTCATACTGTGTTAGGGTTGCACGTGACTAATTCCACTCATGAAATAATCTTTCTCCAGGACCCTGGGTAGAAGTCGCCACATTTCTAACAAGGACGTTCCTATCTCCCAACTGATGTCCCTTTGCTTCTGAAGAACGGATACAAAATCAAACACTGCAATTCTTTTAAAAAGTAAGTTATTATTTAAAATGTCCACATCTTTTGACCTAGCATTCTACTTCTGGAACTCTATCCTAAGTGGAAAAAGTCTTAAATGAGAAAATCAAGTTAGTTGTTTACAATGTGGGGCTTCCCTGGTGACTCACTTTGGTTCAGTTTGTAAGGAATCCACCTCCAGTGCAAGACACCCGGGTTCGATCCCTGGGTTGGGAAGATCCCCTGGAGAAGAGAATGGCAACCCACTCCAGTATTCTTGCCTGGAGAATCCCATGGACAGAGGAGCCAGGCGGGCTGCAGTCCACGAGGTTGCAGAGTCAGACACGACTGAGCAACTAAGCATTGACACATTTATAACGCAGGGAGAGGAACCGACAAATCCAGCAGCAAAGAGATGGCCAAGGAAATTACAGCTGTTATGATGAATACCAAACATATGTATTCATATTCAAACAAACATTTTAGCAATTTCATATTAATAAACATTAAGGTAAAAAAGCAAAAGGTAAAAACTGTGTGCATATGATCTCAAATATGTAAATAATATATGTAGAAAAAAAGACCAGAGGAAAATATTCTAATATATTAACAGGATTGTTTCTATATGGAAGGATTATGTTTTTTAAAGAAATGCACTATTTCCCAAATTCTCTATTATTCATGTACATTGTTTATATAATAAATATTATTGAAATCTTTTAAACAACCCATATGTTCTGACTGCTGTGGCTGTTAGTCACTAAGTTGTGTCCAACACTTTTGTGATCATGGACTGTAGCCCGCCAGGCTCCTCTGTCCATGGGATTTTTTGATTAATTGCTTGAAATTTTCAACCTCTGCCTGATTTTATTAATTCCAGAAAAAGATAATAATCAAGTGAGCCAGTCTTTCCACAAGAAGGGGAAGCTAGAAAAGAAAGCAAACATATTACAGTTTTGTTCCAGGATCTGAACCCTGATGGAGAAATCCCCCAGTTGTTGACTTATACTGAAATTCCATTAACATCATCACACTTCTCTCAATAGAATGCCAGAAACTTACGGAGGGCTCTGGTGGCAGCAGGGAGTTACAGAGTCTCATAACCACTTGGGTACCCATCTTCAGAATCCCCAGAAGAACCAGATCAGGGCCACCTTAAAATAGGAGGGGAAAGATACAGGCAAAAATACAGGTCAGGAAAAAAATTCCAAAAGTTAAACCTAGTTAGAGGGATCAGGTTCCTACTCCAGGCTAACCCATTTAAGTCATCTGGAAGTATGAAAAAACAGACCCCAGTTAGCAGGAAATCCAGCCCAAGATACTATAATTACAACAGAGCTATCCCAATGGCATGTTAGATACTAATCATTTAGGTTTTAGTAGTGAAAAAGTAAAAACAAATGCTTCCCTATCATTAGTCAAGGAAGAATGCATTTTCCCCCTACCCTAAATGTATCACTCTGTTGACAGAAATAATCAATAAGCAATCTATAATAGGAGTAGAAAGGAATTTTATTTGAGCCAAACTGAGGACTATAACCCAGAGATAGCCTCTCAAATAAATCTAAGCAACTGCTCTGGAGAAGCATGATTTTCAGCACAGTTTTAAATCTTGTCAGAACAAAGAACATCAAAGAAATCAGAGGTTCAGTCCTTCAAGTTTTCAAAAAAACAGATCAGCATGTACACAGGAAGTCCATCTGGCCTTGGCACTTGGGAAGGGAATCTTATCATCAAAGGAGTAATGGCACTGGTGTCCCAGGAAGAGAGGCATTTAATCTTTATTTTTAACATGCATGTTCTGTATTTCTAGTCAGTGTACCCTTTTCTATAACGATTAAAGCAGATGTAAAATATATGTTTGGTAAGCTGCAAGCAGGCTGTTTTAGTTAGCACAAAATTCAAGTTAAATCATCTATAAGTTGGAATGACTTTCTCAAACCTCAATATGCAAAAATTTCCTCCATTAAGTCAAAAACCATAGAAAGGATTCTGAAGACAATGAGGAGAAATAACCAGGAGCTCTGCTTCTGATTCACTTTTCCCTGCATCCTCAAGAATTCAGTTTTAACCTAGAATGGGAGCACTTATATTTCAAGGCAGAAATGTTTATAAAGCACTTAGAGCTTAGAAAGGGCTATTACCTATATCAACTTTATTTGAAATAACCCTTGGAAATAGAGTTCATTTTATTATCCACAGCTAATAACAGGTGAGTGGGTTGTTCTGCCGATCAGTAGCGCAGGCGGGGTTCTAGCCACGTCTTCTGAATCCACTGGCCAGTGGACACAGAAGATAATAGTGGTGATAATGATGACGGCAGCAGTCAGTGTTTGTCCACATACCATGAACTGTTCCGACTGCTTTAAATTCCCACAAACACTCTAAGAAATCGATCCTATTATGTCTGACTTATTTTTTTTCGCTGCCATTCCATTTTTCAATACTCTATCCATTTTAAGGAATCTTTCCTCCCAGGAACAAAGCCAGAGGCCGCGGTATTTGAGGAGAATGGTGTACAGCTTGAGAAAGGGAAGTCTTCAAGCTCTGAAAGTATGACTCAAGGACAGCACTCTTAAGAACCTGCAAAAGCTCGGAGAGGGTTTGGAACCTGAAACTTCCACGTCCTTCCCACCACACCCTCACCCCTCCGTTTGCCCCCAGTTCTGATCTGGGAAGTTTAACCGTGATGATAATACTTGCACATATACATCGTCTTTCAGCACCTACCTTTTAAATCTTCGATGAGTCTGGTTCCGCGTCTTCGTCCCCAGCCTTTCTGAGAACCGCCTCCTCCTGCTGTAGTGTTGCCTCTGCGTGCCCGTTGCCATGGTGACGGCAGAGCCAGGCCTGGACCGATCCGCCTCCAGAGGGCGGGAGCCTGCCTTCGTCCTCCCTGGCTCCGCCCCTACAGCTCTGACCCCGCCCCTTCTTGTCCAGATCCGCCTCCTAATGGCCCAGCACAGGGCCTGCCGGCCTTCACTGCCTCCTGCAGGCCAGGCCCCGCCTCCTGAGAGCCGTAACTCCGCCCCTTGCCCGTCTAGACCTGCCTCTTGCTGACTCGGACCCCGCCTCCTGATTCCCAGAACCCTGCCCCCTGCCTACTAGACCCACCTCTTACCGGCCCAGACCCCGCCCCGGAGCCCCGCCTTTCGCAGCTGGGAAGCGGCCTTCAGTGTGTGCCAATCGCACGCCCTTCCGTAGCAGCCGGTAGAGAGTTGAAAAGTGGTTGGTCTTTCTTACCACCCTGAGGCTGAATGAGAGCTCGCAGACGTCCACCCAAGAAACGCACCAACCAGGTTCCTTATGCAATTTATTGACCCTAACGGCTCCGCACCAACCAGGTTCCTTATGCAATTTATTGATCCTAACGGCTCCGCACCCCTGAGAGAAAACAGTCCAGCTTAAGGGGAAGTTTCTGGGCCTCGCAGTGATGTCGACATCAGTGACGACGTCCTTGGAATCGATGGTCCGAAAACGCTTGCTTCTGTCCCTGCCCTCACTCGTTTGTGTAGGGTCTGGACCCTTTTGACCCAGCCTCTGAGGAATTTGCCCAACCCAGATCTAGGAGCTGTGCACAAGAGCTCTCATTCCTTCCCAGAGCACCTCTTCTTCAGCTTTGGAGCTGAAGGTGTGTAGAAGGGATACCATCAAATGAACTCCAACAAAGTCAGCTCAAGTGC
>SJYC01091334.1:0-12002 GCA_006408675.1 Madoqua kirkii
TCGATGAGTCTGGTTCCGCGTCTTCGTCCCCAGCCTTTCTGAGAACCGCCTCCTCCTGCTGTAGTGTTGCCTCTGCGTGCCCGTTGCCATGGTGACGGCAGAGCCAGGCCTGGACCGATCCGCCTCCAGAGGGCGGGAGCCTGCCTTCGTCCTCCCTGGCTCCGCCCCTACAGCTCTGACCCCGCCCCTTCTTGTCCAGATCCGCCTCCTAATGGCCCAGCACAGGGCCTGCCGGCCTTCACTGCCTCCTGCAGGCCAGGCCCCGCCTCCTGAGAGCCGTAACTCCGCCCCTTGCCCGTCTAGACCTGCCTCTTGCTGACTCGGACCCCGCCTCCTGATTCCCAGAACCCTGCCCCCTGCCTACTAGACCCACCTCTTACCGGCCCAGACCCCGCCCCGGAGCCCCGCCTTTCGCAGCTGGGAAGCGGCCTTCAGTGTGTGCCAATCGCACGCCCTTCCGTAGCAGCCGGTAGAGAGTTGAAAAGTGGTTGGTCTTTCTTACCACCCTGAGGCTGAATGAGAGCTCGCAGACGTCCACCCAAGAAACGCACCAACCAGGTTCCTTATGCAATTTATTGACCCTAACGGCTCCGCACCAACCAGGTTCCTTATGCAATTTATTGATCCTAACGGCTCCGCACCCCTGAGAGAAAACAGTCCAGCTTAAGGGGAAGTTTCTGGGCCTCGCAGTGATGTCGACATCAGTGACGACGTCCTTGGAATCGATGGTCCGAAAACGCTTGCTTCTGTCCCTGCCCTCACTCGTTTGTGTAGGGTCTGGACCCTTTTGACCCAGCCTCTGAGGAATTTGCCCAACCCAGATCTAGGAGCTGTGCACAAGAGCTCTCATTCCTTCCCAGAGCACCTCTTCTTCAGCTTTGGAGCTGAAGGTGTGTAGAAGGGATACCATCAAATGAACTCCAACAAAGTCAGCTCAAGTGCAAGTGCTTCAAGGGTAACCTGTTCTTTCTGCACTTTCCCAGAAGGCAGGAGCAAAGATAGGGGTAAAAACCCCACCTTCTTGCACACTCAACCTAGCGCCCTCATTCTGTACAATTCCATCCACCCCCAGGTAACTCAAAGACGACTCCAAGTTAATGGTGGCAAATAAGAGATAGGCCGAGGCAGAGCACAGGCCTGGGAGTTTGCAATTCCGAGGGCTCTGGAGTTCTTTAAGCCTAAAACATGTCCACTGTTCCTAGGCTGCCAGCCAGTCCCCCAACGCAGTGGTGATGAAATGATGCCAACAGATACCTCCCCCATCAGGGCTCACACAAGGGTCCCGTTCTTGCTGTCATAGCGAGGTGTGACCTGGGGGAAGCGAAGGGTCGCGTATTCTGTAGCATTTTCTAACTGCAGGTGCTTCACCTCCTGGACAGAGCGTGGCTGGGGGAGTCTGTACAGTTGAATGTCTGCATAATACAAACTGCTCTCCTCCGACCCGAGGCTTTGACGACTCCTCTCCTGAGCCGAAAGCTGCCTTAACACCCGCTCGTACGTGTGTCCCATTGTGTCGTGGTCCTGAGAGGAACGAACAGCGTTAAGGGAGGTTCTTGGCTTGGTTGCTCCCTTTCCCCCTCTGTCTCAGGCTGGACAAGCTGAGTCCTGGGGTGCAGGTCTGAACGGCCTCCTAGGAGGGACCGAGGCTTGTCATTACCTTCGTGTCATTCAGTTGCCGCCACCGCTCATGCTGCGGCTGATGCTGCCTCAGTGTTTGTCTTGCTTGGCTCCCTGAGAGGAAGAAATCTGACTTTAATCCGCTTTCTCTTCCGTCTCTATTGAAATTGCCCTCTTCAAATCTCTGTTAAATTACTACGGTGGGCTTCTGACTAGTCTCCCTGCCTCTCCTCCCATCTCTCACTTCCACATTCCCACATCCAAACTCCTTAACAGAGTATACAACCCGGCCCTTTTACAATCTGCCAATAATATCTTCCATCCTAATGTTTCAGCGGCCCCTAACATAATTTTACAATTTTATGTTGGGAGTTCCTTGATGGTCCAGTGGTTAGGAATCCACCTTCCAATACAGGGAATACAGGCTCAATCTCTAGTCAAGGAACTAAGATCCCCACGTGCCAGAGGAGCAGCTAAACCCGTGTGCCGTAACAGAGTCCTTCACCGCAACAAAGACCCAGCACAGCCAAAATAAAGTAAACATAAAAAACCCCCAAACAATTATATATTGAGAGCCCATGATATACCAGGCTCTGTGTCCGCATTCTGGGGATAGAAGGATGAGGTGGCTGTTTTCTCCACTGCAGAGAGCGTGCAATCTACTAGGGGAGACAAAAGTATACAGACTATTACAGGGCAATGTGGTAAGAGCTCAGATACAGCAAACATTTGATCACTTTTCATGAGGTCACTCTCTTCTCTCTCTTCTTGTTTCTGCATGCTCTCCGCCTCTCTTCCACCTTGTAACCTTGCTATTATTCCTTCAACATGGGTGCTTTCCCCTCTTCTGTACTAGCCTGAGTGTGGTGCTGTTGGGAGCACTGGTGCGTGGCATTACGATTCTTTGTTTATGTGTATCTCTCTCTCAAACTTGATTTTCAGCTCTTCTAGGGCCAGGCCTCAGTGTACCCTTCCCCTCATGCCTCTCTGCCTCCTCCAGATCCTGCAGAGTGCTTCACATACACTATAAGTGTTCTGTAAATTTTTGTTGGGTGAATGAAAGAATGAACAACCAACCTCGCCACTCTGAGATAATGGAAAGGATGAGGTTCAGAGTTTCAGAGGTGGTCTGGAACACAGCAACCTATAGAGATCTCTTTGGTGGACTATCTCCCTTTAGCCTTGCTCCACCTTACACCCTTTCTTAAGACATTGGTTCTATAATCCTCTTTTCTCTAATATGCACTCCCCTCAGCACTCCCCACCCCCAACTCCCATTACCTATTTTCTCCTTCCTCTGTAAAGTTGATGTACAGCTCCTGTGAAAGGAAAAACAGATCACCCATGTGTAAGAACCTGGTCTCTGTCTTCCCTCCTGCATCCATTGCTCTGTGGTCTCCTTAACATTCTGGTGGGATGCCTTTCCCTCACCTTCCTCTAACAAAGATTCACCCTGAGCCAGCCCCAAAGCATTTCTCAAGGGTACCACACCTCTCCCAAGGGGATGGTTCTGGAAGGTGGAGTGTACAACTGACACAACCAAACCCAAAATATAGCCCCAGGCAAGCAGGCTACATGCCGGGGATGTAGTTGGGTTGAGGGCTATTCTGGGATTGTCTAACAGGCTAAGCCCAGCACAGGGTAAGGGAATCCTGCCAAATAAGGGGATATTCCTGGATTCAGAGACCCTCTTGCTTTTCCTTTCACTTCTTTTTTTTCAGGGTCTCTGTCAACCCAGGATTCTTATCCTGGGAGTCACAGAAGCTGCCACAAACAGGGTTGATTAATTAAGGCTCCACAAAGCCCTTTCCTGACAGGTGACCTCCATCCCTGCTTCTTCGTCCTTGTTTCTAATTAACAGAGAGAGAGGCGTTTAACCTTTGACGTCCACAGCCCAGGAAGCTCTGAATTTGGTGAGTGACTCAGCTACACTGCCTTCCCTGCAGGACAGCTCTCTTATACTTATTTCTGAGCCCCTAGGGTCCCTGATGGAGCCAGCATGTCTACGTGATTGTCAACTGTTTGATGGCCAGAGAACAACACTTGTCTGAGGAAACAGGCTAAATACTTCGTGGCTTACTCCGGATGCTTTTTCTCGCTAGTACATTTCCAGCTCTCACCAGAGCCAACTCTGTTTGTCTGATTTCTGTCTCCCCGAGGAAGTTTCCTTCTTTAGCTAATTAAAAAGAAAGGGGGAAGAGGACTTGTAAATCATGTTCATTTTACTACTGTAGAAAACTTAGGATTTTTCCACACATATCTGACAGAGGTTCGTGTTTTGGTTTGATTTTTGGTTTTAATGCAACTTACTGAGTTGAGAGCAATCAGTCTCCATCCAAACTCTACAGGTGGTTCAGAAAAAAAAGCTTTGAAACTATTTCTGGGTCTGTCTCCTTCCTCTTCTGCCACTTCAGCTCTTCCTTTCTCTTACCATTGCATAAGCTTAGCCTAATCCTAGCCTCTAAGTGCTTACCCCTGGTCACTACTCTCTTCCTACTTACTTCTACTTAAACTGATAAAGAAAATAATTCTAAAATAAGATGCACTGGGTAACTCAGATTTAGTGAGCAGAGCCTGTTCCCAAGTTGGGTGTTGCACAATGCCTTGGACATGAACCCAGATGGAATATTCAGTTAGACTCGTGGGTGACAGGATTTTATTTTTAGCTCAGAATTAAGGAAACCAAATGAGTACTCTCCTATATTGGTAGTAAGAATAAAAATCGGTGCAATTTTTCTAGAATGCACTTGGCAATAAGTATGAGAGGGCTTAAACATAAATGTATGTAACCACTGATGTAGCAATTCTAACCTATAATCAGACAGGTGCATATATGGATATTTATTATAGCATTATTTATACTTTCAAAAAATAAGAAATATCCTAAATGTCCAACATTGAGAACTAACTAAATAAATGGCATCTCCAATCAGTGGAATATCATACATCAATTTAAGAAAGATGTTGGAAGAACACTTAATAGCATGGAAAATTTTAAAAAGCCAATATATTTTGGGATAAAAACTATGCATATAAGAATTTTAAAAGGATTACATGGAAATACACTGAAATGTTCCTGTCATCTCTGGGTGCTTATATTTAAGGTTGTTTCTTATTTTCCGCTCTTTGGTATTTTCCAAATGTTCTACAATGAATATGTATTACTTTTGTAATCAGACAAAATTTTTTATAAAAATCTTTTCAATTGTCATAGTGCCTTTAAGTTTCTGGAAGTTTGAGGAATAGAGAAGAACAATATTTATCCAATCCTACTAATAATCAAGAGGAAAAAATATATATCTTGGTTAGATTATCTGGTGTAATGTTTCTAGCCAGGCTCTAGATTTAGATTGATAGTATGAGACTAGCTCTATGATCTTTAGCAAGTTTTCTACTTCATGAGGCTTCCATTTTCATTTTATTTATTAAAAAAAATTTTTGACTGTGCCACATGGCATGCAGGATCTCGGTTCCCTGACCAAAGAACAACTCCATGTCCCTTGCAATACAAGCATGGAGTTGTAACCACTGGACTGTCGGGGAAGTCCCTCCATTTTCTTATTAATTAAATGAAGATAAGAATAGAAGTTAAACCTCATGAAAGTGAAGTCACTCAGTCATGTCTGATTCTTTGCGACCCTGTGGACTGTAGCCCACCAAGCTCCTCCGTTCATGGGATTCTCCAGGCAAGAACACTGGAGTGGGTTGCCATTTCCTTCAGGGGATCTTCCCGACCCAGGGACTGAACCCAGGTCTCCTGCATTGCAGGCAGATGCTTTAACCTCTGAGCCACCAGGGAAGCCCTTAAACCTCATGGCATTACTGTAAAAATTAAATAAAAAAAAAAAAGATGTAAAATACTCAGCTAAGTGTCTGGTGTATAATGAGCATTGGTCAAAGCTGACTACCATGACTACCATCATCAGAGGAAGAAATAACCAAACACAAAGGATATGAAAACTTGAGGGAAAAGGGAGTGAAAGACACTTTACACCCCCTCCTCTGGAATTTTTTATGTTTCTAGATGTCTTTTGTCTATAGGATATCTCAGAGTTGTAAAAGTGCTTCATTTGTTTTTTCAATCCTGACAATATTCTGGAAAATTATTTGTTCTTGTTTTATAAATGAGCCAACTAGGGACCCAAAACTTTGGTATCTTACTCAAGAAGGCAGGGACCAAATTTCTTTTTACTTTGCCTCTGACTCTACCATTATGGCTGGTACACATAGGTGTTCAATAAAATATCTCTTTAACAAGTGAATGGATACATGAATAAATGGTAGCAACAGGACCTGAATCCAATGTGCTTTTCAATGTACCTCATCTACCTCTCTAAACATGATACTTTATTCAGAAACAGGACACTCTCAAGACAGATGCAGGCCTGGAATAGTATAGAAGAAAGCAGTGGACAGGATAAAACCAGGTCTAGTGGGTTATTGTGTAAAAAAGAAATAACAGGCCTTGAATGGTGTTGCTTGTGCTGAGCTCACATCATGAGACCATGGCTTGATACCTAGCCTAACTGGAGTTTCAACCTTCCCCAGGAACATAGTCTTTTATGGTCAGTTTGGAATTATCTGGTCAGCACCAGTGAGGTAGTCTATCACATAGACCTTTTCCATTGCCCAGAGGAAAATGAGGTCATCTGCTCTTCTCTGACCTCTCCCTCTTCTGCCTATGAAAACCTTCCATTTTATACAGCTTCTCAGAGCTCCTTTCTACTCGCTAGATAAGATGCTACCTCATCATGAACCCTTCGATAAAGTAATTAAATTTTGAAAATTTACTTGGCTGAATTTTTGCTGTTTAATGACAGTGATGAAAATACTGGAAGAATAAAGACAATTCATTTATTTTGAGGCTTTCCCATATTATCTGCTCTTCAAGTCTGTGATCTAAACAACATACATAGTGTTATCTAGTGTTATCTACATTATATATGAGGGAGAAGAGAAGTCACAGGATTTGCCTGAGGTCATACAGCAAACAAATGTGAAAATTATATTCCAATATTCCTTAGATAGTCTCCTTCTCACTTCTACCCTGTAAAATAAATATTTCTCACACAGCAAACAAATGTGAAAGTTATATTCAAATATTCCATGGATATTCTCCTTCTCCTCACTTCTTACCCTTTTAAATAAACATTTCTCCAGTTGATTTACTTGATTCTGGCAATGGTATTATGTAGTGGTTAAAAGTATGGGCTTTGAGGGACTTCCCTGGTGGTCCAGTGGTTGACTCCATGCTTCCGATGCAGGGGGTGAGAATACCATCCCTGGTTGGGAAACTAAGATCCCACATGCTGTATGGTATAGACCAAAAAAAAAAAAAAAAAAGTAGAGGCTTTGAAATCAGACAGGTCTGGGTTGGAATCTTGATTTATTTGCTCACTAGCCATGTGACCTCAGACAAATTAGTTAACTTCTCTGAGCCTCAGCTTCTTAGCTGTAAAACAGAAGGGGTAAGGCCACATCTCCCTCCAAATTGTTGGGAAAATTAAAGGAGATTATTAAGTGCCTGGAACATAACAAGTTTTCAAATTATTACCATTATCTGGAGGAGAAAGGAAGAGAATAAAGGGAACGAGGAGGAAGAGGAAGACAAACAGAAGAAAACATCGATTCACCATTCCATTTCTGTCCTGTCATTTGGCAGACAGCTGCCTTGGCTGTGTTTTTGAGGTTTCCTGAAAGGAGGGGGCACAGAATGGGGTGCTGCTCCTGGGGTGCCAGGGGAAGAAGGTGACAGTGGGGAGTTGGCAGAACGCTACCTGCAGGCTTTCTCTTATCCTTGGGGGTCTCTGTGTCCACTAGCAGAGACCGTGCCCTCCGACCTTTCCCCCTACTCACCAGCTTCTCCCGCAGCAGAGCTGGTTTCCCATGGTGCTCTGTCTCCCGGGGAGCCTAGCTCTTTTTCCACAGAAAGAGGCTTGTTCATTTCCTGGTTCCCGGTTCAGCTTTCAGCAGCAGCTCCCAGGGAGTCTCTGCCAGTATCAGATTTCAACCTAACAGGTTGGACTTTGGAAGCCACCTGCTGGAAAGATTCCCAGGTGACTGCTTCCAGCCAGAGGGTAGAGGAACACGCGCGAGCTCCAGGTGAGAGCGATCTCACCTTCGGGATTTGGAGCTGCTTTGAGAAGTGTGAACTCTGAGCCTCAAGCTTCAGCAAAAAGAAACCTGAGATAGAAAAGGGTTCTGGGTTTCCTTAAGAAATGTCTCTCTACTATACCACACTGTCATTGAAATATATCCTCTATAATAAAAGTCTTACTTATGTGTCCCTAGGTTTAATTGCGTTTCACTTTGATGGTCACTGGTATCAGTCTCTTATCCTTGTCCAGAATCTGGATTTGAAGACTGGACTCTTTCAGAAACTAAAATTTAGGGAAATGTATTCCTTTTGTATTCTCTCTTGCTAGTGGAATGAATGTGGGCAAATCACTTTTTTTCTAGGACCTGTGAAAATGGAGGACTGAACTCATTACTTAATCCCCTGATTTTATGATTGGAGTGGTCTCAGCACTTCTTAACCATTCACTTCTCCCTTGTCAGTACAGAACTATGGAATCTCCATTTAATCTCAACTCAGCTTCTTCTCCAATGACCGAAGTTAGACTCATTCCACACTCATTGGCAACTAAGATGTAGTTGAGCAAAATCCTTCGTAGAAAATAGGGACTCTTGGAGAATTTGTGGAACCTATATGGCTTGACTTCAGAGTTCCCACCCCATCTTTAATGTATTGTTTAAACGCCCAATTATTTGTGTGTCCCTTAAGGATGTTCAGAATCCAGCACTCAGCCCTGTACTCCACAGAGAGTAGCCTGGACTCTTCATTCTTCCTCCATCTTCTTTCTTTATGAAAAACAGGAATAAAAAGAGTGACAGCCTTACAGGATTTTGGTGAAAATTAAGTGAGATAATGTATATAAAACTCTAATCCAGGACCTGACACATGAGATGCTTTCGGTAAGTCCTAGCTATGGTTATTGTTATTACTTTTTGTTCTCAGCTAATTGTTAGATGGTATAGCATCTTACTTTATTATCTGGTGCTAAACCATTGCACTAGCCTCTTATTTCACGGCCATGTTTCTCCCTGGCAAACCACTCTATACTCTACTACTAACTATATTCTTTTCATCCTGTTACCCAAACTTCTTAGCCTGGTACTCAAAGCCCTTCATAATCTGGTCCATTTTCAGCTACTTTCTCTAATTTAAAGAAAAACACTTGAGATTTTTTTATATGGCCAGAAACTCCAAAGGACCCAGCACTGTGTTGTGGCAGTCAGAAAACTTGATACACTCTAAGCAGCATTAATAGAAGTCTAGAGTGATAAACCGGAGAAGGCAATGGCACCCCACTCCAGTACTCTTGCCTGGAAAATCCCATGGATGGAGGAGCCTGGTGGGCTACAGTCCATGGGGTTGTTGAGAGTTGGACATGACTGAGCAACTTCACTTTCACTTTTCACTTTCATACATTGGAGAAGGAAATGGCAACCCACTCCAGTGTTCTTGCCTGGAGAATCCCAGGGACGGGGGGGCCTGGTAGGCCAAAGCAATTTAGCAGCAGCAGCAGAGTGATAAACAAGGGTACTGATTTTTCCACTGAAATATGTACCAGTACTATTCCACTGAAATATGTACCAGTATTATTCCACTGAAATATGTACCAGTCAGTGCATGATTGAAATAATTGTTTTAGGTTTACATGTTGAATTTCAAGTTACACTGTCAAGAGGCAGTGTATTCAAGAGAAAGTTGTCTGAATTGAAAAATCCTATAAAAGATGGTTAAAAGAATTAGGCATGTTTCACTGGGAAAGAAAACCAGTAGGAAGAAATTACTGAAATGCAGATTTTGGTTCAACAGAAGGAAGAATTTATAACAGATGTGTCCAAAAAGAAAATGAAGTGAGCTACTTTATGAAGTTCTAAGCTCTCTGTCACTGAATATGTCCCAGAAGTTGACTAATAATCTTCAAAGCGTTTGAATGGGTTGGGGATTTGGACAAAATCAGAGGTTGCAAATTTTTTCTAGCTAAGGAAACTTTTCTTTTAAATGAAGCTCAAGTAAATTTATAAAACAGATCAAAGCAAAGCTGTTGTAACAGAAGTCTAAAGAGGATCCTTTTAAAATTATTTTTCTTCTCAACTAGATGTTAAGATTCTTGAGAGTAGACAACAAAGGAGCATAGTTTTAAATTTATATTTACAGTGTATAACCTCCATGCCATATTACTTGGGGGTTAAATAAATATTTGTTGAATGAGGGAACAAAAGAATGTATCAATAGTTATTTCTCTAAGGCATGCTTTAATTTTTAACAGATGGCAATCTTTTAACCAAGAATTGAATTCTTTAAGTGAGTGTTCTTTTCCTGGGAGTCCACAGATCCTTAAGAGGGCATATAAATGGATCTCAAGAGCTGTGTGAACCTGCTCAAATTGTGTACCACATTTCAGAGCATGTGTATTTTTCTGGTAAGAGGATCTATTGCTTTCATAAGATTTTTTCAAAAGGGTCTATAAAAAAGTTAAGAATCAACCAACCACTTTAATGGGAGAATTTCAGATGTGCAGCACAACCTAGTAGAAGATATATTTGGGGTCAAGGAGGTCTTCTGCGCCCTCCTCCAAACATACATATTCATGCTCCCTTGATTACAGAAAGAAATTAAGAGGTCAACCCTCCAGGCTTTTTTGAATACACTAAACTCCTGGTACTAAGACTCTACTTCCAAAAGTAGTTTCCCTGGCCATCGTCACCAAACCAATACCCTTGGACTGGGTGGAGGGATGCAGGGATTCCTCTCTTTGGGATATATCACAGTTAGAAACAAATGCTTTCTCTCCCAGGCAGAGGGTGGGGAAACTTTGTGGTTCAGCGACAATGGCAGAGGCTTCTCGGTCTATGTTGCTGGCTCTGCATTCTCGATCCCTCAGAATCAGAGGCCAATTTCCGTGGGCAGACCAGGGCTTTAGGCATCTCTGCATCCAAAAGCCGTTTTCCCAACCCCTACCCAAAACAGGCCAGACAGTCTGGAGACCCTTGTTTTTGTGTCTCTAATCACCAGCTCAGACAGTGCCCTCCGGGCTGTTTGGATGACATATCCCTTTCACCTCCCAGGATCACACTCTCTTTTGTTGCACTGTGAGAAAATCCTGGCCAGGAATTTGATGTGGAGCCAGTGTCAGCTTCCGGGTGTGATCTCAGCATCCACGTGTGAGTTCAGAGTGCTGTGAAGTTGGGTCCACCTAACTGAGGACCTTTTTGTCTCCTTCCCCGCCCATGCCCTCCTCTATCCTCCTTCATCCCGCCCTCTCGCCTTCTCTCTCTCTCTGTCCCGCAGGCCTCCTGCCAGAAGAGATCCTGACCCCTACCCTCTACCACGGCTACTATGTCCGGCCCCGGGCCGCGCCAGCTGGGGAGGGCAGCCGGGCAGGGGCCTCCGAGCTTCGGCTCAGCGAGGGCAAGTTCCAGGCGTTTCTGGAGATGTGTATAAGAGACAGCAACAAGGCCCTGAGATTTGGGTTTATTCAGCTCCACCCAAAACTAAACGAAAAAATGAAACCAAAAAATGCTATGACACGTCCCAAGGGACCAAACCATACATTGTGACCATGCACGTTTCCCTTCCCCCAAGGATGCGGCTACCTCCGGGGTGCTGGGCAGCTGCTTCTATCACGGGCCGGGAACTAGAAAGGGGTTCAGTGGGTGTAGGTCTGTGGCGCTCAAGGCTCAACACCGACGGCCTCCTCCTCTTCCTCTGGATCAGGGGGCGCTGGGAGCAGGGAGATGTAGACCTCGTTGACCTCTGTGTCCAAATGTCGGCCGCCCCGAGGTGCCTCCAGGTTGAGGATGCCGTCGTGGGAGAGCGCGGCGCGGACCCGCCAGGGGTCAACGTCGGCGGGCAGGACGTAGGTGCGGCAGAACTCGCGCGACACGAAGCCGTGGCGGTCCAGGCGCTGCGGGTGCCGGGCGGACACCTCCAGGAGGTTGTCCACAGTCCTCACGGTCACCTCATCTGGGGTAAAGTGGCTCACGTCCAGAAACGCCTGGAACTTGCCCTCGCTGAGCCGAAGCTCGGAGGCCCCTGCCCGGCTGCCCTCCCCAGCTGGCGCGGCCCGGGGCCGGACATAGTAGCCGTGGTAGAGGGTAGGGGTCAGGATCTCTTCTGGCAGGAGGCCTGCGGGACAGAGAGAGAGAGAAGGCGAGAGGGCGGGATGAAGGAGGATAGAGTGAGAGACCAGGAGGCCTGCGGGGACGGCAGCCGAGGAAGGAGAAGCAGGGGAGGGTCCCGCAGGCTGCAGGGAGGCGCTGGGGAGAGGGGCTGGAGAAAGGGGATACACTGGGGTAGAGGAGAGCTAGGCAGA
>SJYC01091335.1:0-37972 GCA_006408675.1 Madoqua kirkii
GCGCTGCTGCACCCCTCCAGCTGCCGCGGAGCCGGGGCGCGGCGGGGGTGGGGGCGGGGTCTACACCACCCAAAATAGTGCGGAGCCCGGGGGGGAGGGGCGGCGAGCGCCCGCGACCAGCGTGTGACCCGCGCCGCCTGGACCCCCGTCCCCTCCCCTGCACACCCTTCAGCTGTCACAAGCCTTCCCCGGCTGCACCTCCACCCCCTCTTCCCCCTGCACCGGGACAGCTGGGGGTCGGGGCTGGGGAGCGAGCCGGCGTGGAGAGACTGCTGCCCACGGCCAGGAGAGGCCTCGCTGAGACCCTCACCAACAGTTTGCACGTTTTTCTCCACCTCCTCTTCTCCTCCCCAGTAGCAGACAACGGGCACCCCACTTCATACAGCTCTCCCCTCGGTTTGAGGTTCTGCCAGCCGCGGAAAGTAAAAGATGCAAACTTTCTACCCTTTCTTTGGGGGTGGGGTAACAAGCCTTCCCCGCCGAAAGTCAGGGTCCTCTCTGAACCCAGTGCAACCCAGGGCACCACGTGGAAACCTGCCACAGCCATGCTGGTGGTCACTGCTCTCCCCCAGGGACCCACAAAGAGTTAATGTCCCTGGGGCCCAGCCTAGGAAGATTCCAGTTCCTGCCCAGGCCCAAGATAGCTGCTGGCCCCATTCCCTTGGCATGCAGGGCGGCAGGGGAGGAGGAGGGGCACACTGCCCGCAGCTTGGGATTCCTGACTCAGTCCCAACTCCAGAGGAGGCGGTGGGGGTGGGTGCCATTGGGTGTGGACAGAAAGCTAGTGAAACAAGACCAGGACAGGTCACGGCCAGCTCAGGCGCATTTGTATTTCTCTTTTCTTAGCTCAGTGAGTACTGGGTATGTGTCATACTGCCAAATCCCCAATCACAAGTCCTCATGAACGGGCGGTGAGCTGGGATAATAAAACCCCTGACATCACCATTCCAGAAGCTTCACAAGACTGCGTATATAAGGGGCTGGCCGTAGCTGCGGCTGAAGGAGCTGACCAGCCAGCTGACGCCCCACACTCACCTAACCACCATGGATATCGCCATCCACCACCCCTGGATCCGCCGCCCCTTCTTCCCTTTCCACTCTCCCAGCCGCCTCTTTGACCAGTTCTTTGGTGAGCACCTGTTGGAGTCTGATCTCTTCCCAGCTTCTACTTCGCTGAGCCCCTTCTACCTTCGGCCCCCCTCATTTCTGCGGGCACCCAGCTGGATTGACACCGGCCTCTCAGAGGTAAGTCTCCCCTTTGCCCGGACAGGAGAGTTCATTCTGGAACCTTCTGGAAGCATCTCCATCCACTGTCCTTTTCCTCCTGGCCTAAATCTATGCCTAAGGGTCCTACGTGGCTTAGGCACTTGTGTGTCCTGCAGTGAAGACAGATGAGGTCCCTAGTTCCTCTCTTCCCCAGTCACCTATTTATATTTGGTGTGCTCCTCTGTATCTTATTTGCTACATTTTCCATGCACTATGAAGGTCATTCTCTATTTCTTATCTTCTGGGTAGGATGTCCCTTTCTGGTTTGGTTCATAACAATCTACAGAGAAAGAGTTGCCTTCAGATTCCTTTGCTCACCTCTTCTAACACCTCACACTACTGACAAATACTGTCATCTCAAGTTTCAGAGGCAGGAAGACAGTCTTGCCTCATCCTGAGCTTTCCACCCCTGCTGCATGGAGCTGGAGACAGCAACCACTATTTTATTCCTTCTTATTCCCTCGTCTATGATTTTCCGGGTTTCTAAGGGTTGTGACAGGGCACTGGCCTGGGTCCAAGCCTAATGAGGATAGAATGTAGGTCCACTTTAGGGACCCCCTCCCCGCAATTGTCCTAAGACAGTGGGAGAATGGGATGAATAGATGAGTGACAGACGCTGTCACAGATAACACTCTGGTTTAAAAATATTCAAGTGTGAGTAAACAGGAGCTGAGTGGGCAAGGGCTTTGGAAGGACAATGGGAGCTAGCAGAACATTCCAGATTGAGTGGGTGGGAAAGTTGGCAGAGACTTGAGTAAGAAGAAGGGGCCTTTGTCTCACAGACAAACGACAAGGCCAGGCATTGGCTTGGAGAAGCAGCAGAAGGCACGCCGCGACCCATCCTTGTGCTTGTCCCCTGGGTGGCCTGTCTCCTTCCCTGTCCCTATAAATAAAGTTTGGGCCTGATGACCAAGGGGTGTGCCTGGGGTACCACTATGGTGATGCCCCTGAGCCAGAGGGCATGTTTATTCAAAAAGGAATTTTTATCTAAAAAGAGGAGGATAAACTACCTGGACAGAGAGCAAACCTGCAGAATGATGAGACTGTACTAGTATCATTTACATTCCTACCCTCCTTTCTCTTACCCCGTCCCCACCTTGCTCTTTCCAGATGCGTCTGGAGAAGGACAGATTCTCTGTCAACCTGGATGTGAAGCACTTCTCCCCAGAGGAACTCAAGGTCAAGGTGCTGGGAGATGTGATTGAGGTGCATGGCAAACATGAAGAGCGCCAGGTATGTAGCTGACTTTCTCTTCTGCTCTTTTTCCAGGGCATGCTATATGCCAGATACTGCCCTCAGCCCCTGAGGCCGGCAACATTCCAGTCCTAAGCCACTGGGGTCAGGAACAGGGATAAACCTGTTGTTGTTTTGGCCAGATCTTTGTTGCTTATTTTGATTTGATTGCCTCAGGGATAGATGGGATGTTAACTTCCTGTTTAAGCCAGTGGTTCTCAACTTTGCCAAAGTTAAAATTACCAGAGGAATTTTAAAAAAAATGCTTAGGCATATCCCAAATCATTTAAATCAAGAGTTTTAAAAAGCTCCCTAGGGAATTCTAATGCACAGTTAGGGCTGAAGACCACTGATTTAAATAGTGGTTTCAGACATCTGATTGTTTTACATAATTGTATTAACTGCATGCACTTGGAAGGCCCTTGAATTTGAGACTTTTCTTTTAGGTATTCCAGAAGTCACTTCTCTTTAGCCCATCTTAATGCTGAACTACTTCATTTGCCTAAATTTCAGAGCTGTACTCAGCTCCTAATACGCTAGACCCATGTGGAAATCAGTTGACAGCCCGTTTAAATAAATGCTTGAGGTTCATGAGGTGTAAAGGTTAGGAATGGAATTCTTCAGGAGAATTCTAAAGAATGAGATAACTTCTCGTTACTTTCTGGAAGAGTTTTTCAGTGAGTTTGCTTCTTACTGATGAGTTATAACACAGTAACTTGTGCATCCAATAGTATAGTGTGAGGTCCTCAGGCTGTTTCAGGTTTGCTGATTTAATTTAGATCAGAGTCTCCTGGGGGTAGTCTTTATTATTGTTTTTGTTATCATTATTAGACCTATTGGTCTGGAACATTCCTGAAGCATCAGGACAATTTTAGGGCTTCCTTAAGAGATTCAAGTTTTAAATCAAGATGATAATCCAAATCCTGTAGGCCCAAAAAACACTGATCTAAAACCTTTGGGAAATACCACTGAACATATCCACAGCTCAGGGCTTGGAGAGCTAAGTTTGGCTGTTCAGACCTCTCGGATTCTCACTGGTAGGAGTGACCACTTAGGCAGTTCCATCATAGACCCAACAGAACAATCATTTCACTTTCTCTCATGTTGCCATGCATTTGGCCACAGCTAAGGGGAAGGAAGATGTCTGAGTTCTAGACAAGTGATGCTATTTCCTGTTCTTAACTACCCCTTTCCTTCTTCTCTTGGTTTAGGATGAGCATGGTTTTATCTCCCGAGAGTTCCACAGGAAATACCGGATCCCGCTGACGTGGACCCTCTCGCCATTACTTCATCCCTGTCATCTGATGGGGTCCTCACTGTGAATGGACCAAGGAAACAGGCCTCCGGCCCTGAGCGCACCATTCCCATCACCCGTGAAGAGAAGCCAGCTGTCACTGCAGCCCCCAAGAAGTAGATGCCCTTTCTCTAACTGCATTTTTTAAAACAAGAAAAGTTCCCCACCAGTGAATGAAAACCTTGTGACTAGTGCTGAAGCTTATTAATGCTAAGGGCAGGCCCAAATTATTAAGCTAATAAATATCATTCAGCAACAGATACCTGTCTTGCATTTGAATTTTTGTTAATCATCACATTATGTTTTAGGGGGCTCCAGGGATATTAGAGTCTGAATGACTTTCCAGCTCTTACTAATGGGATAAATTTAGCAAACCACTTAAAACTTTATGGTCTTTAAGTCTTCCATTTATAATGTGGGGTGCTTATTCGTACACTCATTGTAAAGAGTAAATTAGGGAGAAAAAGTAGGTAGAGCTCTTGGCAGAGCTCAAAGAAGATCATCAGTTCCTTTCCTCTCCTCCCTCCTTGATTTTGGCCCTGGGTTCCAACAACACATCTCAATGATGTCTCGATAACAATGCATAAAATGCCTTAGTGCATCTCTGAAATGAATCATGTCACCAGGGAAGAGATGGTATCCTCAGCTTTGATATTTTCCCACTGATAAGCATTGCCTTCAGCAGACTTACAAAGACAATACATAGGACAGGTGATTATCACCAAACAAGCCTCTCGGGTGTAGTCTTTAGCTAGTGAACACTTACTAAGATTGGGAAAAACACAATTCATTGACCCATCATTTAAAAAGTTAAAGTTTTTTAAATTTTTTAAAATACTGAAATACAGTTGATGTACAGGCTTTCCAGGTGGCACTAGTGGTAAAAAACTGCCTGTCAATGCAGGAGACATAAGAGATGTGGGTTCGATCCCTGGATCAGGAAGATCCCCTGGAGGAGGGCATGTCAACCCACTCCAGTATTCTTGCCTGGAGAATCCCATGGACAGAGGAGCCTGGCAGGCTATAGTCCCTAGGGTCACAAAGAGTCGGCAATGACTGAAGTGACTTAGCATGTGCATGCACAGTTGATTTACAGTGTTGTGCTTATTTCTGCTCTATAAACTGCCTGTCAATGCAGGAGACATAAGAGATGTGGGTTCGATCCCTGGATCAGGAAGATCCCCTGGAGGAGGGCATGTCAACCCACTCCAGTATTCTTGCCTGGAGAATCCCATGGACAGAGGAGCCTGGCAGGCTATAGTCCCTAGGGTCACAAAGAGTCGGCAATGACTGAAGTGACTTAGCATGTGCATGCACAGTTGATTTACAGTGTTGTGCTTATTTCTGCTCTACAACAAAGTGACTCTGTTATCTATATGTATAAATTTTTTTTCATATTATTTTCCATTATGGTTCATCACAGCATATTGAATATAGTTCCTTGTGCTGTACAGTAGGACCTTGTTGTTTATTCATCCTACATATAATAGTTTGCATTTTCTAATCCCGAACTCCCAATCCTTCCCTCCCCATTTGCCCGCCACCTCGGCAAGCACAAGTCTGATTTCTATGTTTGTAAGCCTGTTTCTGTTTCATAGGTATGTTCATCTGTGTCATATTTTAGCTTCCACATATAGGTAATATCATATGGTATTTGTCTTAAGTTTTAAGAATTACAGTAAATAACTGATCAATAAATGATTCTATTTAGGTTAAACAAAGGGGTGTGTGTGGGTGTGGGTGTGTGTGTGTTAGTTGCTCAGTCATGTCTGACTCTTTGCCACCCCACAGCTGTAGTTTGCAGGCTCTTCTGTCCATGGAATTCTCCAGGCAAGAATACTGGAGCGGGTTGCCATTCCCGTCTCCGGGGGATCTTTCCCACCTAGGAATCCAACCCTCACTGCAGGCAGATTCTTTACTGTGTGAGCCACCATGGAAGCCCACAGAAAGACATACTACTTTACAATAACACCTCTGCTTCACTTTTGTGAGTCTAGACAAATTTCTGATTCAATGAATGAAATGGTACAAATGCTTATAAACACATTTTTTCTGCAGTCACTTGCAGTTGATTTCTGATTTCTCAACAAGGATTCTTTTCTTCACAGAGCCTACTGTTTGGGGACTGGCCATGCTGCTAAAATAACATACGTGAAACAATTGCCAAAGTTTTCAAGATGCAGGAGTGTGGAGCTAGGACAATATACATTGCAAATTTATGCAGGTTCAAAATGTTTCCTCTTAAAAAAAAACTGCTCCCCATGGGTCTGAAATGCTGTGATTTAGCCAGAAGTCAGATTTCTCTACACTTAGAGCCAATTTTTATGGCTGTGTAGTAGACACTGTTGGTACTAAGTAGCCTATTTACCACCTTCAGTCTTGCCAACAGAACCCCAGATTGGTTTAGGTATCCACTATATTCTTCTTAGCTATGTGCTTCAGAAGAATGAAAGGTCCACTCAAGCTCCACCGAGATCAACAATGGAAACTTTCTTCCTTCTGTCAAGATTAGTCTTGAATGGGCTATGACCCAATTATGGCCAATGGTGGGGGGCCGGGGAGAATTTGCAGGAGATACTTATAGCAAAACTTTTTACCTTTAAAAAAGACTATCCAAAGAGAGAGAGTGAGGGAGGGAAGGGTGAGTGAGAGAGATGGGACAGAGAGAAAGAGATTGATTTTTCTTTCTCTCCATGTTGGAGCATAAGAATGCGATAGATTGCTGTAGCCATCTTGAAACTATGAGGGAGCATCCCTGATAACTGATGACGGCTGAGCAGGAGGATGGTAAGGCTCCAAGACCTTGATAGGTCACTGAATTACTAAACTGGTGAACTCTAGAGCTTCCTTACTTCAGAATGTATTATGTCTCATTTTTGTCTAATTTATTTTGAGGGGGGTTTTATGTTACTGGTATGCAAAAACACCTTAACTGATGGAGGCTGCATTAAACAGTGTGAAAAACAGAAAAATGCTCTGGAAACCAAGTGTCAGCTTTAATCATTTTAGTGTATATTACCAGATTTCTCAAGCAGAAATAATGATTTGATCTTCTATGAATCATACTTTGTCTCTTAGAGTATAATATTTATGTTTCTGACAAATTTGTACAGGGTTGCCTTTTTTATTATTACCATCCCCAAGTTACTCTACCCTTTTTATTGTTATTCTTTTCTAGACCACATGTTTTGCTATAGCTGTTTGTTCACTGTTATTAGTATAGGACTTTTCTAGGCCAGCATATTTGAGGGATTTTTTTCTTTAGTTTTATAGTTGCTGCTAAGTCGCTTCAGTCATGTCCGACTCTACGCAATCCCATAGACGGCAGCCCACCAGGCTCCCTCGTCTCTGGGATTCTCCAGGCAAGAACACTGGAGTGGGTTGCCATTTCCTTCTCCAGTGCATGAAAGTGAAAGTGAAGTCTCTCAGTCGTGTCCGACCCTCAGCGACCTCATGGACAGCAGCCTTCCAGGCTCCTCCGTCCATGGGAGTTTCCAGGCAAGAGTACTGGAGTGGGGTGCCATTGCTTTCTCCAGTTTTACAGTTAGCTCATCCATAATTCTACTTCATTCTCTATGTTTGAATTATGCCAGAAGTTTGTTGAGGCAATTTTAATTAGCATTTATTTTGTTAATATTAGCTAACACTTATTAAGCACTTACTGTTAGGTGTGCACTGTGTTAAGTACTTTACCTTTTTTTAAAATTATCATTTTTAAAAGGATAAATTTGGGAAATGGGTATATAGTAGATATATATAATTTCAATAAGATATATAAAGTTGGTTTGTTTTCCACTTAGAAACCAAATGGAAGTTTTGCCTAATGGTTTTGGAATGATACACATGTTCGTGCTTAGAAAAATCCTTTTCTATTTGAAACTTCATGTTTTATTTGAATATTACCCTGGATTTGATCTTTGATCTGAAGATTTACAATCACCATTCAACAATTATTTGAGTCCATACTATGTGCTAGCTATAAAGATAACACATATTTTTTGCCCTCATACAAGAGTGAAGGGGGACACACAGAAAGACACATTGTTTTAAGATTCTATGATGTCCACTCAAAATGTCTGTTCTGGGGACCCTTAAGAGGATTACCTACCTTGGACATAGAAGGAATCCTGCAAAAATGGAGATGCCGACATAGAGAACAGCCTTGTGGGCACAGTGGGGGAAGGAGAGGGACAGACGAATTCAGAGTAACACTGAAACATATACATTACCACGTGTCAAATAGATAGCTAGTGGGAATTTGCGGTATGATGCAGGGAGCTCTGTGACAACCTAGAGGGATGGGATGGGGTGGGAGGAGAGAGGGAGGTTCAAGAGCAAGGGGACATGGATCCACGATTGATACATGTTGCTCTATATATAGTAGAAACTAATATACTGTACAGCAATTATCCTCCAATTGAAAATAAATAAATAAAAAATTTAAAAAGGAATCTCAGAGACAATTATCCCTGACCAAAATTATATAACAGCTTTATTGAGATACTTACTATACTATTTACCCATTGAAAGCGCATAATTTAATGATTTATTTGTATTCATAGTTGTATATCCATCACTACAATCAATTTTAGGATATTTCAATAGCCAAGATGGTAACTTATCACCTTCCAATGCCCATCCCTCAAGCCCTAAGCATCCTTTAATCTACTTTCTGTCTCTACATATCTGGACAATTAATGTGGTGGAATAATACAATATCTAGCACTTTGTGACTAGCTTCTTTCACTTAGTAGAATATTCTGAAATTCCCTCCAGATGGTTGCACATATCAACACTTCACTCTTTATTGATAAACAATATTTCTTTACATGGATCTACTGCATTTTATTTACCTATTCATCAATTGATAGACATTTGAGTTACTTTCGCTTTTTTTCTATTATGAATAATGCTGTTATGAACAGTCACATACTAGTTTTTGTGTGGACATGTGTCTTCATTTTTCTTAAGTATATATCTTTATTGAACAACAACAAAAATGACAATAACATTTTCCATTTCTTAGGCGCTTAATGATTCTAGGCACAGTGCTAGAACCTGTATACATACATGTGTGTGTGTGACAAGTCACTTCAGTCATGCCTGACTTTTTGTGACCCCCTGGACTGTAGCCTGCCAGGCTCCTCTACCCATAGGATTCTCCACGCAAGGATATTCGAGTGGGTTGCCGTGCCCTCATCCTTATATGTGTGTCTCATACATAATAACATATCATTGTCACCAATTTGCAAATATAGACTTGAAGTTAGGGAGGTTAAGTTAGTGACCGTGATCACCTGTCTCTTATACACATCTCTAGCCTTTTGAGACTATATTCTAAGGGAGCTGCCCACTTAAAATTCCCTCCAGCAGTGTATATGGGTTTTGATTTCTCAATACCCTCACCAGCAATGATCATTATCTATCTGTTTGGTTATGGCCATCCAAGGGGGTGCCTCACTGATTTCTTTATAGGTTTATAGGGCTTAGCAAGGTTAAGAGGGAAGAAAATGCATCTAGAAGGGAGAGCAGCATGAAGAGCCGAGGCGGAGCACTGGAGAGGGAAAGTGGCAGATGAAGAAGAAAGAGTCAGAGAGCAGAGAAAACATGGCTAAGGAGTTTGAAATTTATTTTGAAGGCTATAAAAGCCAGTGAAAGATTTTAACCAAGTGAGTAGCATGATCAACCCTGCATTTTTAGACTCAATCTGGGAGTGGTATAGTGATTGAAAAATAGGGACTGAAATAGAAAATAGAGAGATCACCAAAAGGGCAAGAGTAAGAAATAATGGGAAAGTGGAATATGGTAAAGGTGACAGACATGTGAAAAAGAGGGACATGATAGCACAGGGAACTCTGCTCAGTGTTATGTGGCAGTTCCCCTCCTGGATGGGAGGGGAGCTTGAGGAAGAATGGTATAGCTCAGTCCCTTTGCTGTCCACCTGAAACTATCACAACATTGTTAGTTGGCTATATTCCAACATAAAATAAAAGTTTAAAAAGAGGGACGTAATCAAGACATAATGTGTGGACAGAATTTACAGGGCTTGGTGTCTGTTTGAATGGGAAGGACGAGAAAAAGAGGGATATAAAATAATTCCTTGCTTTCTGTTTTTAACAACTGTGTGAACTTATTATGCAATACACTAATATTAAAAATAAGAAAGTAGTTAAGACACATAAAAGAAAACTATGGAATTCACCAAGATATGAAATATATAAGAAGGAAAAGTTTGAGACTGAAGATGATGAATTCAGCCACAGGTTTCAGGAAATTACCTCAACCTGATATGAAAAACCCATAACCAATATCATACTCAATGTGAAGATTTAAAGTCTTTCTTCTAAGACTAAGATCAAAACAGGAATATCTACTTTCACCACTTCTCATATATTTTTGCAAGCTCTGCTGCTACTAAGTTGCTTCAGTCATGTCTGACTCTGTACGACCCCATAGATGGCCGCCCACCAGGCTGCCTGTCCCTGGGATTCTCTAGCCAGAGCAATTAGGCAAGAAAAAGAAAAGCATCTAAATTGGAAACAAAAAAGCAGAACTGTCTCTGTTTACAAAAGACAAGATCATACATGCATAAAACCTTAAAGATTTCACCAAAAAAATCATTAGAACTAATAAGTTTAGCAATATTGCAGGATATACAACCAACATATACAAATCAGTTGCATTTCTATACACTAACAAAGAATAATAAAAGAGGAAATTAAGAAAACAATTTCATTTATAGTAGCATCAAAAAGAATAAAATACATAAAATAACTCCAACTAAGGAGGCAAAAAAACTTGTACATTAAAAAGTAAAAGATATTGCTAAAGTAAAGAAGACAGAAATGGAAAGTCATCTATGTTCATGGATTGGGAGGCTTAAAACTGATAAGAAATTAATACTAGCTAAAGTGACCTACAGATTCAAAACAATTCTTATCAAATTCCAATATATTTTTTGCAGAGGTAGAAAATTCCACCCTAAAATTCACATGAGATCACAAAGGACCCTGAAATAGACAAAATCATCTTGAAAAAGAGGAACAAACTTGGAAGATTCACACTTTCTGATTTCAAAGCTTATTACAAAACTACAATAATTTAAAAAATGTGGTATTAGCATAAAGACAGACATAGACCAAGGAAAAGAATAAAGAGCCCAGAAAGAATCCCTCACACATATAGTCAAATGATCACTGACAAACATATCAAGACCATTTAATAGGAAAAGGACAGTCTTTTTAACACATGGTGCTGAGAAAACTATATGCTGCTGCTAAGTCGATTCAGTCATGTCCGACTCTGTGCGACCCCACAGACGGCAGCGCATTGGGCTACTCCATCCCTGGGATTCTCCAAGCAAAAACACTGGAGTGGGTTGCCATTTCCTTCTCCAATGCATGAAAGTGAAAAGTGAAAGTGAAGTCGCTCAGTAGTGTCTGACTCAGCGACCCCATGGACTGCAGCCCACCAGGCTCCTCCGTCCATGGGAGTTTCCAGGCAAGAGTACTGGAGTGGGATGCCATTGCCTTCTCCGGAGAAAACTGTATATCCACCTGCAAAAGAATGAAATTAGACCCTTACCTTACATAATAACAAAAATTAACTCAAAGAGAATCAAACACCTAATCATAAGAGTTTAGAAGAAAACATAGACAAAGTTTCACGGCATTGACTTTAGCAATGATTTATCGGATATGACACCAAAAGTTTAGGCAATGAAAAAAAAAAAAGATAAACTCAACTTCATCAAAATTGAAAACACTAACAAGGGGATGAAAGAACCCACAGAGTGATATATACAAATCATATAGTAGTTGATTACAGATTAATATCCAAAATATATAAAGATATATAAAGAACATCAACAATTCAACAACAAAAAGCAAACAACACAGTTCAAAAATGAGCAAAGCAGTGGTAAAGAATCTGCCTGCCAATGCAGGAGACAGAGGTTCCATCTCTTGTCTGGGAAGACCCTACATGCTGTGGAACAGCTAAGCCTGCACACCACAGATATTGAGCCAGTACTCTAGAGCCCGGACATCGCACTACTGGGCCGTTGCACTGCAACTACTGAAGCCCACATGTCATAGAGCCTGTGCTCAGCAAAAAGAGAAGCCGCTGCAATGAGACTGTGCGCTGCAACTAAAGAGTAGTCCCCGCTCACTGCAACTAGAGAAAAGCCTGTGCAGCAACACAGACCCAAGACACAGCACAGCCTCCAAATAAATAAAATTATTTAAAAATTGAACAAAGGACTTGAATAAACATTTCTCTACAGACAACATACAAATAACTGAAAAGCACATAAAAAGATGCTCAAGACCACTAGCCATTAGGAAAACACAAATCAAAACCATGAGAGACCATTTTACACCCACTAGGATGGCTATTATAAAACGAAAACAAACAAACAAAACACCAGAAAACATGTGTTGGTAATGATGTGGGGAAATTGAAACCCTTGTGTATTCATTACGCGTGGGAATGTAAAAAAGTGCAGCCAGTATGGGAAATGGTAGCATTTCCAAACTGTTAAATAGAATTACCATATGATCCAGCAATTCCACTTATGGGTATATGCCCAAAATAATCAAAAGCAGGGATTCAGACAAGTATCTGGGCACCAATGTTCATAGCTTCCCTGGTAGCTCAGGGATTCTTCTGGCAAAGAATCCAATCCACCTGCCATGCGGGACACACCTGGGTTCGATCCTTGGGTTGAGAAGATCTTCTGGAGGAGGGCATGGAGTCACAAAGAGTCAGACAATACTAAGCGACCAAGTGCACACACAGCACAGCACTGTTCACAGCAGCAGCATCCACACTACCCAAAAGACGAAAACAGCCCAAGTGTCTACTAACGAGTGAACAGAGAAGGAAAATGTGGCATAATCCAATGGAAGTCTTAGAAAGGACACATGCTTGTAATATGGATGAAACTTGAAAATAAACTAAGTGAAATAAACCAGAGACAAAAAGAAAAATATTGTATGATTCCACTTATATGAGGTACCTAGAACAGGCAAATTCATAGAGACAGAAAATAGAATAGAGGTTACCAGGGTCAGGAGAAGAAGGGAATGAGGAATTGTTGCTTACTTGGTATAGAGTTTCAGTTTGTAATGATGAAAAAGTTCTGGAACCGGTGGTGATGGTTGTGCAACACTGTGCGTGTATTTAATGCCACTGAATTGTATACGTAAAAACAGTTAAAATGGCACATTTTATGTTATATTTTATCACAATAAAAATGCACTGGATACTTAGGGAGTAGGAATAGACACATAACATATAAACTTAAAACATGTGTCTATAAAATATTCATACTGCAAAATATACACCAATGAATTACTAATATTAGTAAGAGATAATAATTCAAATTCTATAGTTGATCAAACAATAGAATGCAATTTCCATCAACATCCTAACTTTTTGTGGAACTTGGCAAATTGATTCTAAAATGTACATGGAAATGAAAAGGGTCAAAAATAGATAAGACACTCTTGCAGAAAGACAAATTAAAATGATTTGATCTACTGGATATTAAGACTTATACAATTATCATAATCAAGATAGTGAGATAATTAAGGCATTATAGCTAAGATGGGATTAAATATAAAACAAGTTAGGCTAATAGAGTATAATAGAGGCCCAGAAACAGACCCAAGAATACACAGATAGCTAATTATATTAAAAATGGTTTTGAAGAGCAGTGAAGAAAGTATGGTCTTTTTAATAACTAATATGGGGACAACTGGATAGCCATACAGAAATAAAACTTAGTCACTACCTAACATCATGTACAACATAAATTCCATATTCATACCTGTTTCAAAAAGTAATGAAGGTTTGGGAGATAATATATGAGAGACAGTTCCCATATATTACACTGTCATCTTTAATAGGAGGTTTTATAAAAAGGAAAGTACTGATGTTAAGACTATTGCCTCTGATTGTTCACCAACCCTAAAGTATTCACAATCTCTTCTCAGTTATAGCCAGTTCCTCACAATGAAAGACCCATCTTAAACTGGCTGAGTCATCCCAAATTCCTAAATGTATCCTACCCTAACATCACCTTTCTGAATCATTACCAAGATTGTGTCAGGCTGAGGTTCTTCCTTGTCAAAGGTTTAATAAACAACTCAGCTTTGTCTGATCAGCAGTTTTCTTTGGCGATCTTTGTCAGGGAGTCAAAAATTGACAGTCTTTATCTTTTTGAGATGTAAACTGAAATATTTATAGATGAAATTATATAACTTCAGAGAAAAATTTAAAAATAGAGAAAGTAAATAGGGATAGATAAGATTGGTCATCGATTGTTGAAGCTGGGTAACGGTACATGTGAATTCATTATACTATTCTGTCTAGTTTTTTATGTTTCAAATTTTCCATATTAATAAAAATAGTTATATTTCTTCTTCTAGTCCTTAAGGGGGAATATTCATTAGGGTGACAGTAAATATAACTTATCTGACCATGACTACCAGGCTCACATCCAGAAAGCATCTAGCCAAATGTAGCCTAAGTCAGAATGGATTTTGCAGCTCTGCCCTTCACGCAAGGCAGGGAAGAGAAGAGTGGTTGTAGATTTGAAAGAAATAACTCTTTCCAATGCTGTCCTACAACACCCATAATGTAGACTAAGAGTAAATATACTTAAATTTGACATTAAATCTTGGTTTAAAAAAGTGGGGGTAGAGAATATTTGTTGGGCTTTATTTATTCAGAGAGTAAAACTGTGCTACAGTCAGCTAAAGTCTTAGTTGTGCTTAGAATAGGCTCCCTCCTACATTCTACACTGGAAACTTATTCTTTCTTAGAATCATGGACTCTGAAACTGGCAGTTACTAGGATTCCACACACACACAGAGTGATGATCAGCTTGAGGCTTTGAATAACTACTCATGTAAGTTGACTTTTCTGTGCATTTGTATGGAGGAGGAACCAGCTCAGGTTGATGTCCTGGGAACCAGTGAGGCTCTCGCTTAAACCCTGAGGGAACAGAAAAGAGGAGTCTTAGTAAGTAAGCTCTTTGTTATTTCTGAGCGAATATACAGTGAAACCTGTCAGAGATGAGAAAAGAGAGAAATCATTCACTCATTTAAGTTTTGTGTTCCTCCTGAGGCTCTAAGAATTAAAAAGAATAGGTCACCTACTATGGGTTGAAAGTGGCCTTCTGTTGTTGTAGCTTGTATCATATATTGTTTCAAAGTAGTGTCCAAACTGGAAAGAAAAGGTAGTAGTTTCAAAATACAGGAGTCTATAGCCAAAGCTGAGAAATAAAGGACACAATGGCGTAAATAAATTCTAGCAGCCTCTGTAGTATTTTAGCTTGGCTAGAGATCTATACATGTCATTAACCTATATCCTACCGATCTTTATATCCTGTGTATGTTTGTTCAGGAGATTTCAGGGCAAGATGAAGATAAATGGCAAATCTAGCTGGCAGGGACCAGAGGAGAAACTAACTGGAATTAGAAGACATTAAATAAATATTTCTGTAGACTAATGAAGTCCAAAGAAAAGCAAGAGAAAAAGCATGATACTCATCCTTTTATTACCTTGTGGCTGTTTAGTAGCTAAGTTGTGTCCAACTCTTTGTAACCCGATGGACTATAGCCTGCCAGGCTCCCCTGTCCATGGGATTTCCCGGGCAAGAATATTGGAGTGGGTTGCCATTTCCTTCTCCAGGGTATCTTCCCAACCCAGGGACTGAACCTGCATCTCCTGCCCGGCTGGCGGATTCTTTACCACCTGGAAGGCCTTACAATAACATAATATTCAGCTTGATAGTAAAGTGAAATAAGTGTTCCACCTGAGGACTGTTGCCCTCTTCCAACCATTCACTGAACAGAAGCCTGAAAGATCTCAGCATTGGAAGTTATCAGATTCCTGTTTCTCAAATGGCCATTGGTATTTCTTTTGCTAACAGAAGAAAACAAAGAAGAGAAAGTTCAAATACCTGGAAAGGCAAGGGTTTTGGCTGCACTATATTTCAGAAAAGAGGAGTCTTAGTAAGTAAGCTCTTTGTTATTTCTGAGCGAATATACAGTGAAACCTGTCAGAGATGAGAAAAGAGAGAAATCATTCACTCATTTAAGTTTTGTGTTCCTCCTGAGGCTCTAAGAATTAAAAAGAATAGGTCACCTACTATGGGTTGAAAGTGGCCTTCTGTTGTTGTAGCTTGTATCATATATTGTTTCAAAGTAGTGTCCAAACTGGAAAGAAAAGGTAGTAGTTTCAAAATACAGGAGTCTATAGCCAAAGCTGAGAAATAAAGGACACAATGGCGTAAATAAATTCTAGCAGCCTCTGTAGTATTTTAGCTTGGCTAGAGATCTATACATGTCATTAACCTATATCCTACCGATCTTTATATCCTGTGTATGTTTGTTCAGGAGATTTCAGGGCAAGATGAAGATAAATGGCAAATCTAGCTGGCAGGGACCAGAGGAGAAACTAACTGGAATTAGAAGACATTAAATAAATATTTCTGTAGACTAATGAAGTCCAAAGAAAAGCAAGAGAAAAAGCATGATACTCATCCTTTTATTACCTTGTGGCTGTTTAGTAGCTAAGTTGTGTCCAACTCTTTGTAACCCGATGGACTATAGCCTGCCAGGCTCCCCTGTCCATGGGATTTCCCGGGCAAGAATATTGGAGTGGGTTGCCATTTCCTTCTCCAGGGTATCTTCCCAACCCAGGGACTGAACCTGCATCTCCTGCCCGGCTGGCGGATTCTTTACCACCTGGAAGGCCTTACAATAACATAATATTCAGCTTGATAGTAAAGTGAAATAAGTGTTCCACCTGAGGACTGTTGCCCTCTTCCAACCATTCACTGAACAGAAGCCTGAAAGATCTCAGCATTGGAAGTTATCAGATTCCTGTTTCTCAAATGGCCATTGGTATTTCTTTTGCTAACAGAAGAAAACAAAGAAGAGAAAGTTCAAATACCTGGAAAGGCAAGGGTTTTGGCTGCACTATATTCTTTAGGTCATATCTTTCCTGGTTCCAGTTGCCCATCAGGTACGGTTTGAATAGGCATCTTCATTAGTGTTGCATCTCCATCCATACTGGAAAAACTTGGACATATTATTCCAGTCCGTCCACACTTCAGCATGGCCATCTGCATTAATGAGGCTGCCATAGTGCGGGTTTGTAAGGAAACAGGCGAGGACCTGTCTCTGGGAAAATGTGGCAAAAGAAAAGTTTGTTGCACAAACCAGAGAGCAGAAGACACATCCCTTTCTTGTCCCTGGCCAAGCATAAGTACACCTTCTAAAGATCTAGTCTTTCCTCTCAGTTTAATTAATTGTTGTCCTGTTTCCTTCCAAGTTCATAAATCCTTTGACCTACCCTCTCAATCGGCAGTAGTAGATGACTAAATAGATTAAATGCACCCCCTCCCTCAAAAGGCAAGAGAACTTCAGTATCCTAATACTATTGGAGAACTAGAAAATATTCTGGTGATTTTGAGGTGTAAGAACTTAAGGACTAAGTACTGCTATCTTCAAACAGAAGAGAGAGAAGTGAGGGCTGGGTAACTAGATAATACGACAGATCAATGATCAACAAATGGTGGTTTCCTTCCTTTGGGCCCAGCTCAAATGCTATATCTTAGGATACAGCGTTCATGATGCCTTACCTCAAGTTAACTTCTCTCAATTGTCTCACACAGAACTTTATTTTCATGCTTTTATATATCCATAACTTTATACCATGTTAGAGTTCTTCAAGGAAGTGTGGAATCTGTTACACTGAAATATGCATCCCTTGAGGACAAGCCCTGTCACTTTTTCATTACTGCACCCTCTCCCTCTGTATACCCTCCCAATCAATAGTAATTTGCACGTTCCAGATGACCAATGTCTGAATTTCATTTTTTTTGGTAAGGAATCAAAAGCCTAACCATTTCTAACTTTGGTTAAAAGTTCAGTCTGGTCCCTTAGCTTAGGAGCAAGACAATACCTTCTCTGAAGATGAATACTCTGAAGTTGAGGAGCTTGTGTATGAAGATTTTATAGCAGAGTAACAGCAAACCTTACTCTACGTTCCATATTCTTTAAAACAAGAGATGACACTAAACCTGTCCTTCCCAGTTCTCCAGGCAAAGGAAGAGTTTAGATCGCCCAGATCACCAGGTAGCCACGATTTGGTAGTCATCACCCACCCACCTTTCCACAGCTAGAGACAAAGCCAACACTGTACGTTTAAAGGTAACTGCCCGCACATCATGGGCCTTTGTGAAGACAGATGGATGCACTTATGTCAACAAACAGCATGACGACTAAGGGCAGTGGGTCCCACAAAGTCCTCAGGCCAAGTACTCAGATGACACTGTCCCTGGGGCTGTTAAGGATAGACATCCCCACCCACTTAGCTGTCCAAACTTGAAAACTGGGGCTTATGTTTGATTCTTGGTCTCTCTTTCAACTCTCTTACATCTATTCAATCACTGCAGCTGCTGCTGCATAGTCGCTTCAGTCGTGTCCGACTCTGGGCGACTTCATAGATGGCAGCCCACCAGGCTCCCCCCATCCCTGGGATTCTCCAGGCAAGAACACTAGGTCTTGTTGATTTTTGAATCAGTGCACTACCTACCCTCCATCTCCACTACCAAGTTTCAGTTCAGATCACTATCAGCCCTAGTTTCCATTACTGCAGTAACCTTCTCTCTGGACTCCTTGCCACTAACCTGTTCTTCTTCTATTCCTTCTCCATAGGAAAGCAGAATTTTTGAAAATTGAAAATCTAATTGTGTCATCTTCCTACTTAAAAATCTTTCAGTGGCTGGCCACTGTTTTCAGAGTAAGGTTCAGGCTGTAAAAAAATGCCTATATGAACTGGGCCCTGCTTTTCAGTTTTGTTATCCACTCTCCCTCAAACTACATTTCAGTCAAACTCAGCTACTGTGTTTTCCCATCGTGCTTTTGCATTTAGTGTTACTTCTGCCTTTTCAGTCCTCCTGACTCAGATAAGGTGTAGTCGCCCCCACTCTCCTTAGCTTTCAATTCAGATGCAGTTCATCCACAAAATCTTTCCACTTCATCCCCAAACTTGGTCCCCTTCATGTGCTCCTCAGCGACCTGAATTACTCCATTCATAGTACTGCATCTCACTAAGTTAGAATTGTGTTTTGCCGTGCATCCTCCACCACATTACAAGGTCAGAGAAGTCATAGGCCACACCCTGTTCCTCCATATATCGAACAGCCTGCATAGGCCTGGGGCATAACACTCAACACTTCTTGAATGCATAAAAGGTAGGGGAAAGAAGCACCTGGAAAAACTCCGAAAAACAACGATAATCGGTTGCAGTCATTTCAGATGAGATGAAGGCTATTACAAAATCCTCTTTGTCAGGATGCAGAACACAGCACCATCTCTCCTTGGCCTCAGCCCGGCCCTGCTTCGTTCACTCAGAACTCACTTCACCTTCGACCTGTCTGGCTCCCCCCACCCCTGCCCCCAACCCCCGAAGTTAGTGACTCCTCAAAGCCTCAGGCAGGTGTGACGAAGTCGCTCAGGGCCCCCCTTGGGCTCAAAAGCATTTAACACTTCCGATGGGGTGAGAGAGTGAGGGGATTGGGTGGCCGGTGTCTCGCTCTTGCTCTCATGGCGATTTTCCTACTCGGGACCTCGCGGCCCCAGTTTGTCAAGACAACCAGAAGCTGTGACGAGTCATCAACCAGCTACGCGTGAAGAGGTGGGGCCACAAGAGAATCGCGAAGGAAGTGACGTAAAAAAAGAGCGCCTCGGAGAACTTGAGACGGGGGCACGTGAGGGCCATGGCCCCGCGGCGCCTCCTGTTGGTTGGGGAGGGGAATTTCTCTTTTGCCGTCGCTCTGAGTGAGACCCTGGATCCAAACGCGAGTCTAACCGCCACCTGTCCCCAGCGCTCAGCTGACCTGGCCCGGGATCTGGTGGCCCAGGAGAGTCTACAGCGCCTGCGCGATCGAGGTAGCGAAGCCCAGCCCTCCACGAAGCCCCGCCCAGCTGTGGCGCCCCCCGAAGTGGAAAGGGTGGGAATAGTGGGGAGTCGGGGAACTTGGCCGTTGCTCTTGGTCTTCCCCGGGGCTTCCCAGGTGGCTCTGGTGGTAAAGAACCCGCCTGCCAATGCAAGAGTCGTAAGAGATGAGGGTTCGATCCCTGGGTGGGGAAGATCCCCTGGAGAAGGGCATGGCACCTCACTCCAGTATCCTTGCCTGGAGAATCACATGAACAGAAGACCCTGGCCGGCTGCAGTCCATAGGGTCTCAAAGAGTCTGACTGGACCAAAGCTACTTAGCACACACGCACTTCATCTTCCCATGGACATTGACAGCCCGCTGTGTGCCTGGACTTGGGCTGTTTTGCACCTCGTGTTGGGGAGGGTTTTTCTCTTGTTTCATGGCTTTATCACATCCTCCTGTCTATATTTCATGCCAGGTAACGAGGTACGCTTCGGTGTGGACTGCACCCACCTGGCAGATGCCTTTGAACCGCAAGACAGAGAATTTGATCGAATTTATTTTAACTTTCCGCACTGTGGGCGCAAAGCTGGAGTGGCTAAGAACAGGGAACTGCTTGCCAAGTTTTTCCGGAGGTGAGGAGAGCTGAGCACTCACGAGTGAAATGTTTAAGATGTACATTGCCACTCAGACATGTTAGTTTGGGAAATAGGACATAAAAGAGAACGTGTTGCTCCAAGGAACCCAGTCTAGTTGGAGAGGCAGACATTTAACCCTAAATGCTAAGTACAAATGCAGACATGTACCGTTGGGCCAGAAAAGGGAGGATCACCTATTTTTGATAATGCAAAATGATAGTAGCCAGTATAAACTAATTTAGGAGCCAAACTATCTGCATTAAAATCCCCACCCACCACTTAATAGCTTTGTGATTTTTGTGATTGTTTACTTGGTCCTTATTTGCTTTTGCTTCCTCATCCATAAACTGAAGATATTAACACAACTACCTCATAAAATTATTGTGAACTTAAAAGTGCTTTATACTATTATACCAAAACATGAAACATAGTTATCATGAAACTTTGCACAGAGGCAGTATTTTAAGTTAGTATTTGAAGTATAAGTAAAATTTTAACAAGCAGAAGGGGAGTGAAAAGAACAGCTTTCTAAATGGGAAAGAACAGCCTGATCACTGAATCACATATAGTAATTTATAGACATTGACTTTTCAATGAAATATAGGTGAAAAATAGTATGTGAAGCTGGATAACTTTCTGGTCAGCCACTAATATTAGTTATGAGTTGAGCATTGAATTTAAATTCTTACTTACTTCCAGCTCCTTTTTTTGGATGTTTGAAGTCTTAATAGATCTTTACAAATAGATATGATTGGATTTTAATTATCTCACAGACAAACCATGTATATACAGCTAACTCCTACTTGTTTCTGGTAAATGATTTGTGTTTCCTTGTCCCCGTTAGCTGTGCAGATGTTCTTGCCGAGGACGGAGAAGTCCACGTGGCATTGTGTAGAGGACAAGGTGGGACTCCTGCTGATAAGCCAATGAGAGAATGGCACAACAGTTGGCAAGTGGTTGCTATGGCCGCTCTGGGGGGATTCATTTTAAGTGATGTGCATCCCTTCAACTGTGAGGCTGTGCCGGGGTACAGATGCACTGGATATAGGTAGGTAATAACAGATCTAAGCTTTTTCCATCTCTCTTACTAATGATAAAAAATCCCATTGACACTTTTTCTTGCTAATTTCTTGATTCAGCCTTTAGGAATAATTGCTTTCTTTAATAGTGACATACTTAATAACTGCTATTTTCCCAGGAGTCAAGATAAGTCCTTTCATATAGAAGGTGCCTTGAACCATATCTTCACCCGGAGCTTACCCTTTGAAAGTTTGCAACCAAGAATCTCCAGGATCAAACTGGGTGACCAGTGGTTTTCTTTTCTGGAACCAGGAGTACTTGTAGGAAAACTGAACAGGTAACCTGATTTTACCAGAAACTTCTGTCTCTAGTTGTATCCCGATTGACTTAATAGTCAGGCAGTCATACATTGAATGGATGCTACATTGTTAATGATGTTGTGCTGTGAATACTTACAAGTTTGGCCCACATAGTCTCTTTATAATTAAAAATTTTCATATTATCTGCAAATATGATATCACTTATATGTGAAATCTAAAAAAAAGGGGGTACAAAACAGAAATAGTTACAGATGTGAAGACAAACTTATGGTTACAAAGGGTCGGGGGGTATAAACTTGGAGATTGAGACTGACTTACACATATTTCTATATATAAAATAGATAACTAATAAGGGCCTATTATATAGAGCAAGGAACTCTACTCAGTACTCTGTAATGGCCTATATAGAGAAAGAATCTAAAAAAAGAGTGGATATATGGGAATTCCCAGGTGGTGTTAGTGGTAAAGAATTCATCTGCTAATGCAGGAGATGCAAGAATCATGATTTCGATCCCTGGGTTGGAAAGATCCTCTGGAGTAGGAAATGGCAACTCATTCCAATATTCTTGCCTGGAAAATCCCATGGATAGAGGAGCCTGGTGAGCTACAGTCCATGGGGCCACAAAGAGTCAAGACAACTGAGGACAGCACAGCCTGTGTAGATGTATAACTGATTTGTACATGTGAAGCTAAAGCAATGTTTTAAATCAACTATACTCCAGTAAATTTTTTTTAAAAAATTATCATATTTTCTGGTATATTATAGTCTGTCAGAATTCTGAAACACATGCTGTCTGTCTTTATAGTAGATGATTTCTTTGTTTCCTTTCCGGATCAACTTAAGGATAATCCTTTTTATTCAGCTATTCTTTTTAATTCTAGCTACATTATCATCATTTATAATTTTAAGTTTTAAAAGTTATTTTTGTGTGTGTTTAAACAGGGGCTTCCTAGAAGCACCTTCATGTCATCCTATCAAGACCATAAATGAGAAACTCATTGCTGAACTGGGGAAAGCTTTCCCTCTCAAGAGGCTGAAGTGTTCTTCCCCTTTGCTGCCACAAGGAGATGCCAGTGTTCTCACATCCCACAACCCTGACATCCTATCAACTGCCTTTTGGGTTAGTCTTTATGAAGATAACTCAGATTTTGAGTCCCTGACTAGTGCCACAACACAAGACATGCAGGACTTTCTGGTGTCATTTTCAGAACTCAGCCTTCCCAAGAGCCCTAGAAGAGACAGTAAGGAAGAAGCTCGTGAAGGAACGCATGGCCAGCCAAGGCCTGCCTTAGACCATCTCTTCTGGTTCACAGCCAGGCTGTAATCCAAGCACCAGACTTTCTCCCTGGTTCTCTGCACATCCTCAGTGGACCTGTCTTTCAGAGGTGCTGCATCTCCCCTTTCACAATGCCAGCATTTCACGAGACTTTGTATATCCTTGGATTTAATAAAAATCTGAAGGATAGCTGTCTTCAGTCACTACTGGATCATCTGAAGGGCATTCTAGACAACCTTCTGACCCAGACATGGCTGGAGGGCTCTGAGCAGGGCAGTTCAGTGGAATTTGTCTTTCAGCCAACTGGGGAAAGATATATGATTACTGTGAAGCCTCAAAATTTTGGCCCAGATTGTGTTAAGGACCTGATTATTGGGTCTGTTACCACATCTGCTATAAGCGTGATACACAAAGACCAGTGTTTTGTGTGTGTGTCTATGAACTTGGACCTCTTAGCCATGCTTGTCTGGGGTATCTCTGATTGGAGGATGCTGTGGACCTCTGATAGTCGTTTCCTGAAGAATTTTGCCCCTGGAAAAATAGAACCCTTTAAAAGCTATTCCCTATATCCTCCATACTATGTGCATGATATTAGTTTTTGGTTAGATGAAAAGAAAAGATTTGATGAAGTTGAGTTTCACACTCTGGCCCGAGCAGTGTCCCAGGACACCGTTATATCCATAAAACTCCTTAGTCGGTTTCAGCATCCAAAGACCGAACAGGTCAGCCTCTGCTATAGACTGACCTACCAGACCTGTGACAAGGCTCTGACCCAGCAACAGGTAGCATCAATGCAGTCCCAGCTTAGGAAAGAGGTTCAGCAACGACTCCATGTGACACCTCGGTAGTGTAGTAAACTCATCTCTCCATAGTGATCCTTATGGGTGTGGGTGGAAAAACACCAATTTGTAAACTGTAGTTCTTTCTGGGATTTTTGTTTGTCTTGTAAAAATCTTCTACTTTGTAAAAGATTGGTTAATTGAGGGGCTTCCCTGGTGGTCCAGTGGTTAAGAATCCACCTCCAGTGCAGGGGACAAGGGTTTGATCCCTGGTCGTAGATCCCATGACTGAGATCCCACATGACGCAGAGCACCTAAGCCCTCACGCTGTGGCTACTGAGCTGTCACTCCAGAGCCTGTGTGCCACAACTAGGGAGTCTGAGCACTGCAAGGAAAGATCCCTCACGATGCAGTGAAGATCCTGAGTGCTGCAACTAAGACCTGATGCAGCCAAGTAAAATTTTAAAAATTTAAAGATTGGTTGTTTGGCTCAAAAAATACCTGTGGCTCAGTCACTGAGACTATAATGTGATTGGTGACCTTCGGAGTTGTGCAATATTTTGATCATGAGTAATGACAGGGAAACAACAGCTTCTTAAACGCTAGATGCTATCATTCTGAAGAGGCAGTAAAACTTGAGAGTCTCCTCAAATATATTTATAAATAAATGTTATGCAATGTCAATTCCTCTTCCTTAACTCTACTATATCATCTTTAAATCAATTGAGAGTGGTTTTTAAAGTTAGACCATTTATTAGTTTGGTTAAGTTGCAAGTGCTTCATATTATTTTTGGTATCATCATCATGTTTATTGTCTGGTTGACTGCTGTTCAAATCACGGAATTGAATAGGCGTCAGATTTAGAGTTCACATTTGGGTCTGTCTGACTCTAAAGCCCATGTTCTTTCTGCCACTTTCTGTTACTTTTCTTTCCTTGGATTTCAACAATAATCTCTCAACTGTTATTAACTCTAAACTTTGCTCCCCTCGATTTTGGGGCTTTCTGTTGTATCTCTAAAGAACATAGGGAGATTGGCCCAGCCCAGACTCTGCAGAATGGGGTGCCCTAATGTGAATTAATGTATGTTCCTATTAATACCTGGACTCTGCTGATTAGAATTATAGTGTAAACTCTGTGAAGGAAATAGCTGTCTTACTTGTTCTTTTTTTAAGTTTCTGTTTTTATTTTTTGTAACTGAAGTATAATTGATTTCAAATGTCATCTATTCTTGTATTTGGACAAGAGCTTGTGGAAAGGCAAGAACGAAAGAAAAAAGTAGTTTATTATAATGCAAACAAAATATGATGGTGACTTGGACCTGGGTGGTAAAAAGCGGTTGGACTGGGAAATAATTCAAAGGACTTACTGATAAATATATGTGCACACACAAATATTTTGGAGCTAGAGAAATAAAGGAACCAAACAGAATCCCTTAGTTTTTTGATCCAAGCAACTAGGAGAATAGAAGTATATTTAATTGGAGTGGGAAAACTGGCATGGGAGTAAGTTTAGGTAGTGAGTCAAGGGATCACTTAAGGACACATGTATTGCTTGACTCTCCACATAAACTAAGCTAATTGAGGGCAGAGGTGGCTCAGTGGTAAAGAATCCATCTGCCAGTCTGGGAGACAACAGAAACTTGGGCTTGATCCCTGGGTTGGGAAGATATCCTGGAGAAGTAAGTGGCAACCTACTCCAGTATTCTTGCCTGGGAAATCTCAAGGACAGAGGGGCCTGGTGGACGACAGTTCATGGGGTCACAAAGAGTCGGATATAACTTAGTGACTGAGCATGCAAAGAAAGGCGATGTGACTTAACAGTTTTCTTCCAAACCAAATAGTGCTTAGTATGCATGAAACCAAGACCCTGCAGGGTCTTCTGGGGATGAGATCCCTCCACCTCTTTCATGCCTGCCGCCTCTTGTTTGGAGAAAAGCATTAGCCTCCTAGGCCTTCCCTGAGTTCCAAAGGTTTATTTTTTTGGTTTGGCTGCACATCAGGTGGGTTCTTAATTCCTGAGACCAAGGGTAGGACCCATGCCCCTTGGAGTTGAAGTGCAGAGTCTTTACCACTGGGCCGCCAGGGAAGTCCACCAAAGAGCAGATTCGATGGAATAGAAATGAGGACATGTAGAAACAAATCAGTCATGTGAGATAATAGCTTAGCTTTCAAAAAAAAAACAAAAAAACCTCTAGTTCTGCCTCAAGGGCTATAGATAATATTTTGAGTCATATCCTTGTGCGTTTTATTGATTCTAAACCCCCACCAGATGGAAGAAGTTAATTTCGTGTTGATCACCAGGACATAGACGCAGGAGGTTGTTGAGGCTGACTCCTGAAATACCACCCTTATTAACCAATCACCAACCAATCAAGGACGTCCATGAGCTGATCTTGACCATCTCAACTGTTTCTCTCACCTTGCCTTTTAAAACACCTCCCCTGAAAGGCTTGGGGTAGTTTAGGTCTTTTGACCATGAGCTGCCCATTCTCCTTGCAATAAACACTGTACTTTGTTTCAACAAAGCCCAATGTTGGTACATTGATTTTTCTGTGGAGGTCGGCAGACCCACATTTGGTTTGGCATCACTTGGATGAGGAATCATTTGAGCTGGATCGTAAAACAAGGACAGGGATGTGATGGGATGTTTGTTAGGCAAGGAGGGCATGCATTCCAGGCAGAGGGCATACATAAGCAGAGGTATAGATAAGGAAGTATCTGGGGTCCTTCACAGGCTAGTCAGTTGAAACATGAAGTGTATATAGGAAAGTAGTGCGAGATGAGATTAGAAAAGTAGACTGCACCTGGAGTTAGTTCATGAAAGCCCACAAATGCTGGAATAAGAAGTGTGTGCTTTATTTTGTAGGCAATAGGGAAAATCTGGCAATCTTTGATTAAGGAAGTGACACAGAGAAGTATTTTAGAAAGTTAATTGGACACTGTTGCACAGGATCAATTTGAGATGGGAGATCCCTGTAAGGACACTATTGTAGTAGTCTTGGGTAGGGTCAGGGAGCAGTCTGACTGGAGTGAAATGAAAAAGAGGTGGATGTAGAGATACAGTTAGATTAGGATGTCTGAATTTGGTAACTAATAATTTCATGTGGGAATTGAGCAATAGGATGTCTCCATTGTTAATACTTGGAAATTTTTAGTATGAAGTCTTAATTAGGGATCCTGTGAAGTTTCTCATCCCTTTATAGCCTTGTTTTAGTTACTGGCATAGAGCTCCACAGGGCAGGACAGAGTACTGCAACTGGGGAAGCAGGCAGAGTGTCAGGAACAGATGCATGACCCCTGAGTCACTGGTGTGGTATCATCAAGGTGCCTGTGGAGGAATGTATGAAATTAAGAGCTTTTTTCTGGTCTCCTGGTTGGAAGAACACAGGCTTTGTAGTAAGACCTGGAGTGGAATATGGCTCTACCACTTTAGCTATGCAACCTTGGGCCTCAGTTTCCTTTTTGGTAAAATAAGGTGGTTGTATTAAATTTTAAAAGGATGATTACCATAATGATGTAGTGAAAGTGAAGTTGCTCAGTTGTGTCCGACTCTTTATGACCCCATGGACTGTAGCCTACCAGGCTCCTTCATCCATGGGATTCTCCAGGTAAGAATGCTGGAGTGGGTTGCCATTTCCTTCTGGAGGGGATCTTCACGATCCAGGGATCTAACCTGGTTCTCCCGCATCGCAAGCAGACGCTTTAACCTCTGAGCCACTAGGGAAGCCAATGTTGTATTAGCAATGGCAATGACTGACATCTTGTTGAATTTGCTGCACAGAATTTCTTTAGCCTTTCACTTTTCTTCTAATTCTGTATTCTGCTATTAGGGCTTTGTTTCTCTGAAGCAGTTAATTCGCTACAGGATGTCCCTATTACTTTCCAAAATACAGAGGACAAGGTGTCAGTGATCTTAAAAGAACTTTCTCTTTGACAGATGGCTATGCTATGATTTTTAACTGAGTACCTATGTATTCCACGTGGAGTTGTTTTCATCACTTTCTATTTGTGCTTTCTTTTAAATGGATGCTGAAGGACAGTATTTGTAGGAGAGTGAAGAATGCTAAGAAGTGAAAGAAGAGAGAATTAGAGAGAGGGAGGCATGCCCAGAGTTAAAAGTTATGTGGAAGGGATAACTATCGCATCTCTTAACTCGGATTTGCCCCAGTTGGCCCAGGAGCACTGTCGTTGAGTCGTTTCTGCGCATGTCGAGGTCTTTTGTCCCTCGGCGGACACCGTTGCCAGCCCCGGCAATGTCTCCGCGCTCGTCGCTTTCGTAGGGTGCGGAGTTCTACCTTTTTTTCCCACGCTTGCCATGGCGAGCCGAGGGGCCCGGCAGCGCCTGAAGGGAAGCGGGGGCAGCGGCGGGGACACGGCCTCGGCCGCCGACAAGCTGCGGGAGCTGCTGTGCAGCCGGGAGACGGGCAGCGCGGAGCCGCGGCCCGAGTAGGTGTGCGGGCGCGGCGGGGGCGTGGCCGGGCGGCGCGGGTCTGCCTCGCGCAGGGTCTCGCCCGCGGGGTGCGGGAGGGTCCGCGGTCGCTTCACCTCGCGCCTTCTGCGGGCCGGGTGCACGCTGGGGCTCAGATGAGACCCCCCCGTCAGGGCTTAGATGCGACCGCCCCCCAGGGCTTAGATGAGACCAGCCCCCCCAGCTCGGGCCCGTGCTACTAGTGGAGAAACCTGGAGTGCGGGTCTGTGCGCCTTCCGCCCCAGGACCAGGATTAGTTGGAGAGAGCAAAGAGCACCTTGTGTGGCTGTCTCTCACAGCTTCAGCCCCCCTCCCAGGGTCTCGGCCCTTTACTCTCTGTGTGGGGCCCTGCACTCTCAACACCAGTAGCCTCCTCTCTCCAGACTGGGGGGCTACATTTAAGACTGCGCTAGGGAGCTGTCAGCGAATGGAATTGGAGGACACGTTGATGTCCTTTGCACACAGTAGCCTCTGGGCATTTGAACATACCGGGAAATGAATAAGAGCCATGGAAAATGATGACCTTGTTAGGAAAAGAAAGAAGAGAAGGAAATGGCAACCCATTCCTGTATTCTTGCCTGGAGCATCTCGTGGACAGGGGAGCCTGGTGGGCTGCTGCCCATAGGTTCGCTCAGAGTCGGACACGACTGAAGCGACTTAGCAGCAGCAGCAGGAAAAGAAAAAAAACGAACGAAAGCTTGTGGCCTTCAAGTGAGTGATGTGTTGGTTTGGGATAAGCAGAATGTCACAGATGCCAAACAAGTGGACATAATGACTAACGTTAACTAAGGTCTTAATTCGTTCTTCACTTATTCTACGCAGAACAATTAACAGTTCACCCTTTTAGGTGGCTAACTCAAGTGCTTTGGTGTCCTTGCTGTGTTGTCCTTTTTGTCTAGTTTTAGTTCTTCTAGTTAGCATGTCCTTCCTATCACATACTTGTGTTTCTGAGCAGGTTATCTGGGAACAAAGCCGGACAAGTCTGGGCACCTGAAGGATCCACTGCTTTCAAGTGTTTGCTCTCAGCGAGGTTATGTGCTGCCCTGCTGAGCAACATCTCGGACTGTGATGAAACATACAACTACTGGGAACCAGTAGGTGACTTCTTTAGTTTTCTCTTTTTGTTCTCAATTTCAGTGCTTGGGTCCTTGTTATTAATCAAGATACAAATGATATACAAGTGTTCAGTTCAGTAGCTCAGTCGTGTCCAACTCTGCAACCCCATGAGCCGCAGCGTGCCAGGCCTCCCTGTCCATCACCAACTCCTGGAGTTCACCCAAACCCATGTCCATCGAACCGGTGATGCCATCCAACCATCTCATTCTCCTGACTACGAGTAAAATGACTTCATTTTCATTTCTGTATTCTAAACTGATGATTTACCTACTATTGAAAGATATAGGAATTTGGCAGTTACACAAAATAGTATAATTTATAATTTTCTTAAAACATTTTAAAATCAAAATAATACTTTGAGGTAGTTTAAAAATATTAAGTGCAAAGGAAAAGCAGTAACTATTTTCTACATCTTGTGTACAAACACCTGTCCCCAGAAGCAATGACTTTCTTTAAATTTTTTGGCTTTTTTTGTACTGATGTTTACAAAATAAACAATGTTACTGCATACTATACTTAAATTGCTGTTTCTTGATTTATACATTTATAAGTCTGTTGGACACTTTTATAGGAAATTCAGAGGTGAAATTTTTCATCACATTTTGCATAAAAAATAAATGCTTAGTGTAGGCAGTTTTAGGAAAATATAAGATATTGAGCTTTCCTGTTTAAAGTGTATTTTTTTTTTAATAAGTAGAGGATAAAATCTGAGCTTTCAATGTTGGCCAAACGATAGTCTTACAGGATTTATAATATCTTAATATATCAGTATTGGTTCATTTTGGTTCTTATCCATCGTAAGTTGCAAATCTTGTTGACAATTTCAGCATTTTTGTGTATCTTTGTCTAGTTAATATTTTTGCTTAGAAACTTTACCTGCATCCTCTTAACAAGAAGTTTTGGCCAATATAACCCTGAATCCATTCATTTTGTACTTTCAGACACACTACCTCATCTATGGGAAGGGGTTTCAGACTTGGGAATATTCTCCAGCTTATGCCATTCGCTCGTATGCTTACCTGTTGCTTCATGCCTGGCCAGCTGCATTTCATGCGAAAATTTTACAAACAAATAAGGTAAGAGCAGGCCAACTTGGAAGCAATCACAACTGATGAAGAGGTAGGTGAGTTTCTGGAACAGTTTTGTGAAAAAGACAAAATGTATTGGTCATTAAGATAGGACTTTTTTTGAAGAAGAATCATTTATTCATTATTCAACAAATATTAATGGAGCAACTTGTATTTGGTAGATGCTTTGTTAAGTGCTGTGAGTTTAACAGTGATCAGACCCCTCCCTTATGAAATCCAGTGAGGAAAACGAACATGGAACAAGTAATTATAAATGCAGTGGGTCTTGACCCCTCCCTCATGAAATCCAGTGAGGAAAACGAACATGGAACAAGTAATTATAAATGCAGTGGATCTTGGAGGAAAAGTGCAATGTGTGATAGGTTAGCGTATTAGGAGAGCTTAATGTAAATAAAATACTGAAGGATAATTAGGAGTTAACTGAGACCTAACCTGATTACCTTTCAGAAATTTGACTGTGATGTGTCTTTAGAGTGGATTTCTCTGAGTTTATCCTGTTTGGAGTTTATGTAACTTCTTCAATTTTTAAGCTTATGTGTTTTGCAAATTTGGGAAGATTTTGACTGTTACTATTATTTTTTTTAGTAGTTTTTCAATCCTGCCATTTTCTCCTCTCCTGAGACTCCAGTGATGTGGATGTTAGATCTTTTATTATAGTCTCATGGGTCCCTGAAGCTCTCTTCATTTTTTTTTTCCAGTCTGTTTTCTCTGTGTTCAGACTGAACAATTTCTGCTTAGGTTTTCCAGTTTACTGACACTTTCTTCTGTCCCCCCTCCATTCTGCTATTGAGTCTATCCATTGAGCTTTTATTTTGATTATTGTATTTTATCAGTTCTAAAATTTCAATTTGATTTTTCTTTTTATCTTCTGCTTATTTACCGAGACTCTATTTTTTCATTTGTTCCCAGTGTGTTTTTAATTGCTTGTTGAAGTATTTTTACAATGGCTCCTCTAAAACTTTGTCAGATAATTCTAATATATCATCTTGTTTTAGATATTTATCGATTGACTTTTTCCTTTCAGGTTGAGATTTTCCTGTTTGACAAACAATATTTAGTTGAAACTTGGACATTTTGGGTATTACAGTATGAGACTCTGGATCTTACTCATGGGCCCAAGCTTCCTCTGTACTATTCTGCTTTTCTTATTTAAGCCTTTCTTTTAGCTGGCTTCTTTTGATACCACTACAGTAAGAAAAGGAGAGGGTTCTCCACCTGTTACTGCCACTGGGGGCTTGAGGTCTGCGTTCCCCAGTAGTCCTCCACGGATACCACGCTAGTGGTCAGGGTGGATAAGCATCATTACTGCTAGGTTTGGGGGAAGCAGAGTCCAAGATCTCCAAGTGGTCTCCACTGACACTGTGCTGGGAGAGGGAGCTCCTTTCCACTGTCAAGGAGTCCTTGTCTCCCACCTGACCTTTGATGGTGTGAGTGGAATTGGAGCCACATTTTTTTCTGGAGTGCTTGGCTGGATTAGAGTGGTTATTGTCTAAAAATTTTCTTTCTTGCTAGGCTACCTTTTTCTTGGTCTTATGGCTAGATAGAGCAGGCCTTGGTTGTTGTCTTTTTATGTCTGTGTACATTGGCATTTCTAGTTTCCAACTTCTGTAGTTCCAAGTCTGGAACATAGAAGACCAGAGGGAAACCCAGGGAACTTACCACCGTGTTGTTCCTCAGGTCCAAAGTCCTTAGCCGATAGGTCTGATGCTTGGAGGAGAGCGTGAGGGGTGGAGTGGATTAGATGAGACCGAGAGGAGAGGCCAGGCTTTAGGCAATTAGACTTTCTTTTTTTCCAAGTGTATTATGAAACCGTCAAAAGTTTTTGACAGAGGAGAGACATGATTGCATTTCCTTTTTAGAAGAATCAGAAAGGTAGCACCTGTAGAGAGTGATAGAACTCTATCCCTCTATCTCTAACTAGTATCAAATTTCTGATTTTTTTTGAACTTACATATACAGGAAGAGAGACTTAGTAGCAAAATAACAATGCATGTGTACCTGCATCCTCAGTCACTTCAGTTGTGTCTGATTCTTTGCAACTCTATGGACTGTAGCCCACCAAGCTCCTCTGTCCATGGGATTCTCCAGGCAAGAGTACTGGAGTGAGTTACCATCCCCTCCTCCAGGGGATCTTCACAGCCAGGGGATCAAACCCATGTCTCTTGCTCTCCTGCACTGCAGGCAGATTCTTTACCCGCTGAGCCACCTGGGAAGCCCCAGAGAGAAATAACAATATGCAGAGCTTAAAATTTCCATTTCCACTTGGATTTCCACTATCACTTCAAATTATAGCTTCGCAATGGCACCCCACTCCAGTACTCTTGCCTGGAAAATCCCATGGACGGAGGAGCCTGGTGGGCTGTAATCCATGGGGTCACAACTGAGCGACTTCCTTTCCCTTTTCACTTTCATGCATTGGAGAAGGAAATGGCAACCCACTCCAGTGTTCTTGCCTGGAGAATCCCAGGGACGGGGGAGCCTGGTGGACTGCCGTCTATGGGGTCGCACAGAGTCGGACACGGACTGAAGTGACTTAGCAGCAGCAGCAGCAGCAGCAGAGTCCCAACTGCAGCAGCATAATTCAGAGTGGTAAAGGGTAGATTGTTGCTGAAAGACAGTTTAGTTCAGTTCAGTTCAGTAGCTCAGTCGTGTCTGACTCTTTGCAACCCCATGGACTGCAGCATGCCAGCCCTCCCTGTCCATCACCAACTCCCGGAGTTTACTCAAACTCGTGTCCATTGAGTCGGTGATGCCTTCCAACCATCTCATCTTCTGTCATCCCCTTCTCCTGCCTTCGATCTTTTCCAGCATCAGAGTCTTTTCAAATGAGTCAGCTCTTCATATCAGGTGGCCAAAGTATTGGAGTTTCAGCTTCAACATCAGTCCTTACAATGAATATTCAGGACTGATTTCCTTTAGAATGGACTGGTTGGATCTCCTTGCTTTGCACGGGACTCTCAACAGTCTTTTTCAACACCATAGTTCAAAACCATCAATTCTTCAGTGCTCAGCTTTCTTTATAGTCCAACTCTCACATCTGTACATGACCAGTGGAAAAACCATAGCTTTGACTAGACGGACCTTTGTTGACAAAGTAATGTCTCTGCTTTTTAATAAGCTGTCTAGATTGGTCATAACTTTTCTTCCAAGGAGTAAGCATCTTTTAACGCTATGGCTGCAGTCACCATCTGCAGTGATTTTGGAGCCCTCCCAAAAAATAAAGTCTGTCACTGTTTCTACTGTTTCCCCATCTATTTCCCATAAAGTGATGGGACCAGATGCCATGATCTTGTTTGCTGAATGTTGAGTTTTAAGCCAACTTTTTCACTCTCTTCTTTCACTTTCATCAAGAGGCTCTTTATTAGCTCAGTCGTGTCTGACTCTTTGCAACCCCATGGACTGCAGCATGCCAGCCCTCCCTGTCCATCACCAACTCCCGGAGTTTACTCAAACTCGTGTCCATTGAGTCGGTGATGCCTTCCAACCATCTCATCTTCTGTCATCCCCTTCTCCTGCCTTCGATCTTTTCCAGCATCAGAGTCTTTTCAAATGAGTCAGCTCTTCATATCAGGTGGCCAAAGTATTGGAGTTTCAGCTTCAACATCAGTCCTTACAATGAATATTCAGGACTGATTTCCTTTAGAATGGACTGGTTGGATCTCCTTGCTTTGCACGGGACTCTCAACAGTCTTTTTCAACACCATAGTTCAAAACCATCAATTCTTCAGTGCTCAGCTTTCTTTATAGTCCAACTCTCACATCTGTACATGACCAGTGGAAAAACCATAGCTTTGACTAGACGGACCTTTGTTGACAAAGTAATGTCTCTGCTTTTTAATAAGCTGTCTAGGTTGGTCATAACTTTTCTTCCAAGGAGTAAGCATCTTTTAACGCTATGGCTGCAGTCACCATCTGCAGTGATTTTGGAGCCCTCCCAAAAAATAAAGTCTGTCACTGTTTCTACTGTTTCCCCATCTATTTCCCATAAAGTGATGGGACCAGATGCCATGATCTTGTTTGCTGAATGTTGAGTTTTAAGCCAACTTTTTCACTCTCTTCTTTCACTTTCATCAAGAGGCTCTTTAGTTCTTCTTTCCTTTGTGCCATAAGGGTGTTATCTGTATATCTGAGGTTATTGATATTTCTCCTGGCAATTTTGATTCCAATTTGTGCTTCATCCAGTCCAGCATTTATCATGATGTACTCTGCATATAAGTTAAATAAGCAGGGTGACAGTATACAGGCTTGGTGTACTCCTTTTCCAATTTGGAACCAGTCAGTTGTTCCATGTCCAGTTCTAACTGTTGATTCTTAACCTGCCTACAGATTTCTCAGAAGGCAGGTTGGGTGGTCTGGTATTCCCATCTCTTGAAGAATTTTCCAGTTTGTTGTGATCCACAAGGCAATGTGGTAATAAATGATACTCCTAGTGACAGTTACCTTTACAGTTTCTTACCACTCTAAGAAAGGACAGCTTTGTTTTGTCTCCTTATGGGTTGTGGTGTGAATTTTTCTGAACCGTACACTCAGGAATGGGATCCCGTGCATGTATCCATGAACTACATAATTTCATGCAGCAGTGCCATATTGCTCTCCAGAACGGATATTCAGCTTTCGACTCCTTGCAACAGTGTTTGGAGTTTCAGCTTCCTAATATCTCCTGAGCACTTGAGATTTCTGACTCTCTAAGTATGTGAGATATTTCTCATTTTTTAAAATTAATTTTTATTGAAATGTAGTTGTTTCAAGGTGTTATTAGTTTCTGTATACAAAGCTTCTGTATACAACAAAGTGACTCGGCTATGCGTGTGTGCATGCTAAGTTGCTTTAGTTGTGTCCAACTCTTTGCGGTCTGTAGACTGTAGCCCTCCAGGTTCTCTGTCCATGGGGATTCTCCAGGCACCAGTACTGCAGTGAATGCACTACTCCAGGGGATCTTCCTGACCCATGGATCGAACTGGCTTCTCTTATGCCTCTTGCATTGGCAGGTAGATTCTTTACCACTCGCACCACTTGGGAAGCCCTGAATCACCAATATGTATACACATGTCCCCTCTTTTTAAGATTTCCTTCCCGTTTAGCTCACTGCAGAGCACTGACTTCCTTGTGCTATATAGTAGATTCTCATTAGTTACCTATTTTATACATAATAGTGTATATGTGTTGATCCCATTCTTCCAACTCATCTGCCCCCCACCCCCTTCCCCCTTGGTATCCATAGAGAGATGCTCCTCATTTTAATTTATTTTTCTGACAAATAGTAAGATGGAGAATTTCTTTGTATATTTACCAGTCACTCAGATTGGTTTTCCTGTGAATTACCTGTTTACATCCTTTCCCTGTTTTTCTTTTACTTATTTATTTATTTCAGCACTGGAGGGTCTTCGTTGCTGTGCAGGCCTTTTTGTAGTTGCAGAGAGCGGGGGCTCTGTAGTGGCAGCGCACGGGCTTCTCAATGCAGTGGCTTCTCTTGTTGCCGAGCACAGGCTGTAGGGCACGCGGGCCTCAGTAGCTGCAGCTCCTGGGCTCTACAGCCCAGGCTCAGTAGTTGTGGCACAGAGGCTGAGCGCTCCGTGGCATGTGGAATTTTCCTGGATCAGGAATTGAATCCATGACTCCTGGACTGGCAGATGCATTCTTTACCACTGAGCCACCCGGGAAGCCCCTTTGCCTGTTTTTCAATTGAATTTTCTGATTTTCTCTTGTGATTTGTGTAAGTTCTCAATAGTAACCCCTTGTAGATTTTAGGTACTGGAAATTCTTTCTCCTAGACTGTCACCTATACTAACTTTGTAGTCCTTTTTTTAGTTCTGGTAAGAGTCCAACCAGTTAGGTTTTGACTTATGGTTGGTGGATTTTGGGTCTTTCTAAAAGACATTTTTCACCACAGATCAAAAAGATATTCTTATGTATTTTTTCATAGTAACTTTGTAATTTTGTCTTTCACGTATAAGCGTGCATGTTCAGTCATTCAGTCGTATCTTGACTCTGCAACCCTATGGACTGTAGCCCGCCAGGCTCCTCCGTCCATTGGGTTCTCCAGGCAAGAATACTGGAGTGGGTTGCCATTCCTTCTCCAGGGGATCTTCCTGACTCGAGGATTGAACTTAGGTCTCCTGCATTGCCGGCCTATTCTTTATCATCTTAGCCATCAGGGAAACCCTCACATATAAGGCTTTACTCCATTCAGTTTTTGTTTTGTTTTGTTTTTTTTTAAATATATAAATTGTTGAAACTTCCAGCTTCATTTTTGGCTATATAGTGAAGTAGGTTTTCCAGAACCATCTGCTAATTCTTCCTTTCCTTCTGATTTGTAACATTACTACCATGTCTGTTGTACATGTCATTTGCATGTACGTTTCTGGCCATTTGTTCTGTGCCTCTGGTTAGGTGTCAGAGAATACCATGTTGTTTTTATTATTATGGCTTTGTAGTGTGGCTGATGAATTTTTCACTTTATTCGTTTAAAAATTTTATTTTAAAAATAATTTTAGAATTGGTTTTCCCCTTCCCAGATTCTGGCAGGTTTTGCTTAGGGTTGCATTGAATTTACATGTTAATATGAGAATCAATGGGTTTCCCTGATGGTTTTGACAGTAAAGAATCTGTCTGCAATGCAAGAGACCCGGGTTCAATCCCTAGGTCAAGAAGATCCCTGAAGAAAGGAATGGCCGCCCACTCTAATATTTTTGTTTGGAGAATTCCATGGAAAGAGGAGCCTGGCGAGCTACAGTCCATGAAGTCACAAAGAGTCGGACACGACTGAGTGACTAAGCATGCACGCACGACAGTATTTTTACAGTGTTACATCATTCTGTCCCTATTATATGTACATGATGAACTTATCATTTAGTCAGGTTTTATGAGTCTTTTAAAAAGTTATTTAATTGACTGATTTATGTGGCTACATTAGGTCTTAGTTGTGGCATGTGGGATCGTTCATTGCTCTGCACAGGCTTTTCTCTAGTTGTGACAAGTGGTTCCGGAGCTCATGGGCTCAGTAGCTGCAGTGCTTGGGTTAGTTGCCTCATGGCATGTGGATCTTAGTTCCTCTTCTAGGGATTGGGTCCGAATCTGCTGCATTGGAAGCTGGATTCTTCACCACTGGACCTCGTTTTTCTGTTGTCTTTTAATAAAATTTAAAGAATGTATCAAAAAAAATTATCCATGTCAAGCTCACCCATTCTTTGATTAGGATAATGCCTAGATTCTTTATACTTTTTATTACTGTTATGGATGTTATCTTGTTTTCTGTAATATTTTTAGGAACTCATTGCAGGTATAGGGCTTCCCTGATAGCTCAGTTGATAAAGAATCGCCTGCAATGCAAGAGACCCCGGTTTGATTCCTGGATTGGGAAGATCCGCTGGAGAAGGGACAGGCTACCCACTCCAGTATTCTTGGGCTTCTCTTATGGCTCAGCTGGTGAAGAATTCACCTGCAATGAGGGAGACCTGGGTTTGATTCCTGGGTTGGGAAGATCCCCTGGAGAAGGGGAAGGCTACCCACTCC
>SJYC01091336.1:0-10212 GCA_006408675.1 Madoqua kirkii
CGTGGTCTCCTAAGCCCCACGTTTAGAATTTATTGTAAATTGTTCAGGGCTTATTCCTTGCTATGACAAACCTACACAGTGTATTAAAAAGCAGAGGCATCACTTTGCTGACAAAGGTTTGTAGGTTTTTCTGGATGTGAGAGTTGGGACATAAAGAAGGCTGAGTGCCAAAGAATTAATGCTTTTGGATTGTGCTGCTGGAGAAGATTCTTGAGGGTCCCTTGGATTATAAGGAGATGAAACCAGTCAATTCTAAAGGAAATCAACCCTGAATATTCACTGAAAGGACTCATGCTGAAGCTGAAGCTCCAGTACTTTGGCCACCTGACCCAGAGCTGACTCATTGGAAAAGACCCTGATGCTGGGAAAGATTGAGGGCAGGAGAAAAAGAGGGTGACAGAGAATGAGATGGTTGGATGACATCACCAACTCAATAGACATGAGTTTGAACAAACTCCGGGAGATGGTGAAGGACAGAGAAGCCTGGCCTGCTGCAGTGCATGGGTTGCAAAGAGCAGACGTGACTTAGTGACTGAGCAACAATAGTGTCCCCAGACACCTTTGGAGAAGGCAATGGCACCCCACTCCAGTACTCTTGCCTGGAAAATCCCATGGATGGAGGAGCCTGATAGGCAGCAGTCCTTGGGGTCGCCAAGAGTCAGAGACAACTGAGCAACTTCACTTTCCTTTCCTTTCCAGACGTCTTGCAAAATCAAAAAGTAAAATTTCTCTAAAGAAGTGGATTCTTAATCCAGTTGTCGAAGAATTACCACAGATAAAGTTCTAGTGAACCAGATTATAATAAAAATAAATGACAAAGCACGGAAAGGAACAGGTCATTATGAGTGAGAGCCAGCAGAGATCATCAATAGAAAGCTGACCTACAAAACTTCATTTATTAGGAATTACTAAAGTAAGAATATAAAATAATTATATTTAATATTTTTAAAGAAATAAAATAGGGAATTGAAAGCATGAAATAAAAGACTAATAAGAGATTAAACAATCAGTGCAGTGGAAAGGAGCTTACAGAATGGCAGAAGATATTTGCAGATCATATATATGATAAGTTCATTTCCAAAATGTATAAAGGAGCTCTTCTAACTCAGTGGTTTAAAAAAACCTAATAAAATGGCCAACCGGTATGTGAAAAGAGGGCAATATCACTAGTCATAAGGAAAACAAAAATCAAAACCACAGGGAGATCATTTCATATTTATCAGAATGGTTTTTGTCTAGGGATGCAAGGTTATATTATACAATGGAGAAAAGACAGTTTCTTTAACAAGTGGTGTTGGGAAACCTGGACAGCCACATGTATTACAGATCAGTGAAGTTAGAGTACTCTCTCATACCATACTAGAAAATAAACGCAAAATGACTTAAAGACTTAACTATAAGACATAACACTATAAAACTCCTAAAAGGACATAGAGGTAAAACATTCTCTGACATATATTGTACTAATGTTTCCTTAGGTCATTCTCCCAAGGCAATAGAAATAAAAGCAGATAAACACTTGGGGCCTTAAACTTATAACTGCTTAAAAATTTTGTTATGTTTTAAGTTGAAATAGAGTTGATTTACAGTGTTGTGCAGACTTACAAGCTTTTGCACAGCAGAGAAAACCATAAACAAAATGAAAAGACAAACTACGAACTGGGGGAAAATGTTTGCAAATGATGTGACTAACTGGGGCTTAATCTCCAAAATATACAAACAGTTCCTACAACTCAACAACAAAAAGCAACCCAGTCAAAAAGTGGGCAGAAGACCTAAATAGACATTTCTCCAAAGAAGACATACAGATGGCCAATAAGCACGTGAAAAGATGCTCAACATTGCTGATCATGAGAGAAATGCCAATCAAAAGTACACTGAGGCATCACTTCACACTGGTCAAAATGGCCATCATCAAAAAGTCTGCAAATTATAAATGCTGGAGCTGCTGCTGCTGCTAAGTGGCTTCAGTCATGTCCGACTCTGTGATCTAGAACACGTGAGCTGATACTACTGAAGCTCAGGCGCCCTGCTGTGCAACAAGAGACGCCACTGCAATGAGAAGCCCTCGCACCTCAACTCGAGAGTAGCCCCTCCTTGCTGCAAGGAAAGTCCACACAGCAACGAAGATCTAGCATGGCCAAATATAAAATAATGGATAAATTGATTAATTAAAAAAGAAAAATATTAAAAAAAGAGGGAAATCCTAAAGATATGACAACGTAGACGTACCTTGAGGATACTGTGCTAAGTGAAATAACTTGCCACAGGGGAGCAAATATTACACAGTTCCCCTTCCACGAGGTATCTGAAATGGTTGAACTTATGGAAGCAAAGGGATGAAAGACTTGTGGCTGCCAAGATCGGGGGCTGATGGGAACAGGAATTCGCTAATCAATGGATATAATATTTCACTTATATGAATTAGCTTTAGACATCTGCTGTACAACATTATACCTATTGATACAGTACTGTGTTTTACATTTAAATATCTGTTAGGAGGGTAGATCTCATATTAGGTGTTCTTACCACAATGAAATAAAAAAAGATAATGAGACTGCAAAAATGACCAGGCAGATTTGAAAAAAACCACACAACTTGAATTAAAAATATAATAATTGATATAGAAAATTCAGTGGATAGTTTAAACAGCTGATTTGTTGTTGTTGTTTAGTCACTAATCGTGTCTGACTCTTTGCAACCAGTGTTCCAGGCTTCCTTGTCCTTCACCATCTCCTGGAGTTTGTTCAAACTCATGTCCATCGTGTTGGTGATGTCATCCAACCGTCTCATCCTCTGTTGCCTCCTTCTCCTCCAGCCCTCAATATTTCCCAGCATCAGGGTATACAACTGATTAGACATTTCTTTAAAAAATTTTTTTTATAATATTTATTTGTTATTGAAGGATAGTTGCTTTAGAATATTGTGTTGGTTTCTGCCATACATCAACATGAATTAGCCATACGTATACATACATCCCCTCCTTCTAGGACCTCCCTCCTGCCTCCCACCCCAGCTACCCCTCTAGTTTCTCATGGAGCATCATTTGAGCCCCCTGAGTCACATAGCAAATTCCCACTGGTTATCTGCTTTCACATGGTAGGACTTATGTGTCCATTCCACTCTGTCTGTTCGGTCCACCCTCTCCTTCCCCTACCAACCCCACTCGGTGTCCACAAGTCTGTTCTCTTGATTTGACACTTCTAATAAATAAGCCAGAAGATTAATCTGAAGAAATTACTAAGAATGCAGTATAGAGTGACAGAAGAGAAAAAAAGGTGAGAGGATAAAAAATGTGTGGTGGAGTTGAAAGATCTGATTTATATCTAATCAGATCTAGGTGATTATGGAATAGGGAGAGGCAGTTTCAGAGAAGTAAGAGCTAAGAATTTTCCAGAATCAAAGGAGAAAGGACACTAATCCACAGTTCAGGAAGCCTAATGTCCTGAGCTGGATAAATAAAGAGTAATTAGGGATACTGTGTAAAACCAAGTGTAAAGAAGACCTTACAGGTTGACAGAGGACTAATATAAATCCTGCAAAGAAGTGTCAGGCAGTAAAGCCAACAAAAGCCTTCTCAAGAGCCAGAAGACAAAATATATGTTCAAAGTTCTGTGAGAAAATGACTGTCATCCTAAAGTGATATATTCAGCTAAAGCACCTTTTAGGACCAAGAGCTAAATAAAGGCTTTTCTGACAAAATGAAAAAAATATCAAAAACCAGAATTTACCATCAACAGATCCTTACTACAAAGAACTTTCTAAAGGATATATTAAAGAAGAAACACAATTATTTCAGAAAGAAGCTCTGTGATGCAATTAAGAATCTGAGCAAGGAGAGTTAACACATGGGTATGTCTGAACAAATATTGACTAAATGAAGCAATAATCACCTCTGCTGATATTTTACTTATTGGGTTGAAAAGACCTATAAGACAGAAATTAAAGGAAGGATATAATTTATTGAGGAACGTAGACTTAGATAACCTTTTATGGAAATTCCGGTGTGCCTCCTAGTCTTCTTTCCTGATAACTGCCCTCTGTTGAGCAGCCTGTGCCTGGCACTCTTCTGAGTACTTTGCCATGCATTGTCCTCACAGAAACCTTGTGCAGTAAGTATTATCGTTATCCTCATTTAACAGAGAAGGAATCTTACAGAAATGTTACTAGGCTAGGGGGCCTCTGCTAGTGAGTGGAAGGGCCAGGGTTGTAACCTGTGTCCGTGTGAGGTCTGTTATTTTTCCATTACACCAGGCTGTTTTCCTATTGATGTTAGACATAATCTAGAGCCTGGTAGGCTGCAGTCCATGGGGTCGCTAAGAGTAAGAAAACCCCTCTAGTTTCTCATGGAGCATCATTTGAGCCCCCTGAGTCACATAGCAAATTCCCACTGGTTATCTGCTTTCACATGGTAGGACTTATGTGTCCATTCCACTCTGTCTGTTCGGTCCACCCTCTCCTTCCCCTACCAACCCCACTCGGTGTCCACAAGTCTGTTCTCTTGATTTGACACTTCTAATAAATAAGCCAGAAGATTAATCTGAAGAAATTACTAAGAATGCAGTATAGAGTGACAGAAGAGAAAAAAAGGTGAGAGGATAAAAAATGTGTGGTGGAGTTGAAAGATCTGATTTATATCTAATCAGATCTAGGTGATTATGGAATAGGGAGAGGCAGTATTCAGAGAAGTAAGAGCTAAGAATTTTCCAGAATCAAAGGAGAAAGGACACTAATCCACAGTTCAGGAAGCCTAATGTCCTGAGCTGGATAAATAAAGAGTAATTAGGGATACTGTGTAAAACCAAGTGTAAAGAAGACCTTACAGGTTGACAGAGGACTAATATAAATCCTGCAAAGAAGTGTCAGGCAGTAAAGCCAACAAAAGCCTTCTCAAGAGCCAGAAGACAAAATATATGTTCAAAGTTCTGTGAGAAAATGACTGTCATCCTAAAGTGATATATTCAGCTAAAGCACCTTTTAGGACCAAGAGCTAAATAAAGGCTTTTCTGACAAAATGAAAAAAATATCAAAAACCAGAATTTACCATCAACAGATCCTTACTACAAAGAACTTTCTAAAGGATATATTAAAGAAGAAACACAATTATTTCAGAAAGAAGCTCTGTGATGCAATTAAGAATCTGAGCAAGGAGAGTTAACACATGGGTATGTCTGAACAAATATTGACTAAATGAAGCAATAATCACCTCTGCTGATATTTTACTTATTGGGTTGAAAAGACCTGTAAGACAGAAGTTAAAGGAAGGATATAATTTATTGAGGAACGTAGACTTAGATAACCTTTTATGGAAATTCCGGTGTGCCTCCTAGTCTTCTTTCCTGATAACTGCCCTCTGTTGAGCAGCCTGTGCCTGGCACTCTTCTGAGTACTTTGCCATGCATTGTCCTCACAGAAACCTTGTGCAGTAAGTATTATCGTTATCCTCATTTAACAGAGAAGGAATCTTACAGAAATGTTACTAGGCTAGGGGGCCTCTGCTAGTGAGTGGAAGGGCCAGGGTTGTAACCTGTGTCCGTGTGAGGTCTGTTATTTTTCCATTACACCAGGCTGTTTTCCTATTGATGTTAGACATAATCTAGAGCCTGGTAGGCTGCAGTCCATGGGGTCGCTAAGAGTAAGAAATGACTGAGTGACTTCACTTTCACTTTTCACTTGCATGCATTGGAGAAGGAAATGGCAACCCACTCCAGTGTTCTTGCCTGGAGAATCCCAGGGATGAAGGAGCCTGGTGGGCTGCCATCTATGGGGTCACACAGAGTTGGACATGACTAAAGTGATTTAGCAGCAGCAGCATAAATTATTCTGTAGAAATAATCTATAGAAAGTATACATTTCCTCTTAGGTACAGAGCTTCTCTCCTGCATAAGGAATGAGAATGTTTATGCACATGAAATTGCTAACAGACCTGTTGAGACAGTCCTGTATTTGACTTTAGATCTTCAGTGTTCTCTGTGACGCAGGCCTGTTTTTGTGCTTTAAATTGAAATTTCCATCCTGAAGGTCTACGGTGTTGATAGTCTTTGCCTTCCCTCTAGGGCTGTGTGTAAGAAGTTTGGGCTGCATGTGAGTCGAATGATGCTAGCCTTCTTGGTTCTCAGCACTGGCATGTTTTGCTCGTCATCAGGTAAGTAAAAGAGCAGGTGAGGGCGTAAAAGGTTCACTGACATTGCGTAGTTGCATCAAACAGAAGAACTTGTCCAGATATAGATTATATTTTTATAACATGTTAGTCATTTCTAGAGTCCTGTGATCTGCCCAGGTGGCTCAGTGGTAAAGAACCCGCCTGCTCATGCAGGAGACACAAGAGACGTGGGTTAGATCCTTGGGTCGGGAAGATCCCCTGGAGGAGGAAATGGCAACCTACTCCAGTATTCTTGCCTCAGAAATCCCATGAACGGAGGAGCCAGGTGGGCTACAGTCTGTAAGGTCGCAGAGAGTCAGACACGACTTGAACATGCACACGGGGGATTATCTTCATGACCTTCATTGACCTTTACAACAATCCTATTATAAAAGTCAGGTAACTGTTTTCTTCTCATTTTTGCGAGTGAGCACACTGAAACTTAGAAAGGTGAAATGACTTGCCCAAAGTCAAAAGAATTCCTAAGTGGTAGAGCTGTTATTTTCATCAAGTTGCTTTCTTTTACATTATTATATATATATATTTATCATTGCAAGGCTGAAAAACAGAGGCATCCACTGCCTTTCTTTGCTGTTGGCAGAAGAAAAATAATTTTATTTTGCTCAAGAAATCTGTTATTTTGCTCAAGGACTTCCCAGGTGGCGCTAGTGGTAAAGAATCCACCTGCCAATGCAGGAGACATAAGAGACCCAGGTTTGATCCTTGGATTGGGAAGATCCCCTGGAGAAGGAAATGGCAACCCACTCCAGTGTTCTTGCCTGGAGAATCCCTTGGACAGAGGAGCCTGGCGGGCAGCAGTCCATAAGGTCACAAAGAGTCAGACATGACTGAAATGACTTAGCATGGTTTCAAAGACCCTGGTCTTGATGGTTCTGTTTTATGCCACTTACTTGCCATGGATTCTATAAAAGTACACATCTTCTGTTGAATTTTTTTTTCTACAGTAAGCTTCTGTAAATTTAGAATAAAATCCTTAATGTAGAGTGGTGGCTTTCCACCTGTGCTGCCTTTGAACCTTTGTGTTTTTTGACCTGCGTCAGAGTGACCTGTTCCTAAAAGGTAGCTATTCCCAGTTACCCCAAAAAATTTAGTTACTAGATATAATTATCTGAATTTTAATTTTGACTTGTGTGTACCAGAATCTAGTACACATATTAAATGTACACAAAAATAGTATCTAGTGTGAAAGTATTGATATATACTTACTTTTCCTTCAATGACTGTATCTTAATCCACGTTCTACAGAGACCTCAGGCCCCTTACCTGAATAGCTTTAAGAGCCTAAATGAGACTATGTTCTGGCCTCTAAGTGGGCAGAGACCTCAGATTCCTCTTCTCCCCTTGGAGATGGAATCAGCAGCATGGGATGGCATCAGTGTTGTTTAGCATTTGTCTGGGAAGGTTGTACTTCACATGTCTTTTTAGTTATTTTGCAGTCCTAAAATGGATTCTTGTGTGAGGGAGATACCTCTACAAGTATCTTTAGTATCTTTAGTTTTATATTTCAGTTGAGTATGTTAAGGCACAAATAACTTGAAGGCATCCTTTGATACAGAGCCTCTGAACCCTTTGCTGAGTTTTTTTTAAATTAATTTATTTTAATTGGAGGATAATTACTTTACAATGTTGTGATGGTTTGTGCCATACAGCAATATGAATCAGCCGTAGGAATGCCTTTGCTGAGTTTTTTTTAAATTTAAATTTATTTATTTTAATTGGAAGCTAATTACTTTATAGTATTGTACTGGTTTTGCCATATATCAACATAAATCGCCATACTGCCTGTTCACGGTGGTTCTTGTCGGAACTGGAGTTTTCTTACCTAGTGCTTGCTAGGTGAAGCCCTTAAACAGCAGGGAGAAGCAGGTCTGCATTTTCATGTAGAGTTAATAGAAATGCCTGGATGAAATGTTACTGTCACAGAGACCCTGAAGGTGGTCCACAAGAAAGTTATGTGATGAAGTAACTAGGGGGGGGACATCTAAAGGCCAAATTCCCTGTGGCAGTGGATGCAGGATGCAAAGCAGAGCTGCCGTCTCACAGATGTGGCTCTTCAGAGGCTTCTGCGAACTCCGCTGGGGTACAGGCTGCTGCTTGGACAGTCTCAGAAGACTACCAGAGGATTAACTTCCTCCGAAACAGATTGTTAACAATGGCTCTAAATTTGTCCTATTTTATTGTTTTGGCTGTGCTGAGTCTTTGTTGCTGCACAGCCTTTTCTCTAGTTGTGAAGAGCAGGGGCTCCTTTCTAGTTGGGATGCGGGCTTCTCACGATGGTGGCTTATCTTGTTGTGGAACACAGGCCCTAGGGCATGAGGGTTTTGGTAGCTGCAGGTCCTGGGCTCCAGAGCGCAGGCTCAGTTGCTCTTCACCATGTGGGATATTCCTGAATACAGATCTAACCCATGTTCCCTGCATTGGCAGGTGAATTCTTTACCACTGAGCCACTAGGGAAGCCCCAGTGGCTCTAAATTTCCTGAAGCATAATTCCTGTTGGAAATATGACCTGAGGGCATTCCTGGGGAACCTGGAATCTTGTAAGTTTTAGGCTCGGAGTACAGGCCAGGAGATAAATGACATTGTATAATTGGGTGACATGCTGGTACATAAAAAAAACAGGACTATGAAAATAAGAAAATTGTTGAACTTCTTTTATTTTTTTTAAGGAGAATCACTTTACTCATTTCTAATAAAGCATTGCTCAAAGTATGTTCTTGGTTATTGACATTTTGCAGTGCAGGTTCATTTTTAATAATTGATACCTAGTATATCTCAGTCCCTTGTCTCTTTCCCTCCTTGTTTCATTTTTGTGTCTTGCAGCATTCCTTCCTAGCAGCTTCTGTATGTACACCACCTTGATAGCCATGACTGGCTGGTATATGGACAAAACTTCCTTTGCTGTGCTTGGAATAGCCGCTGGGGCCATCCTAGGCTGGCCATTCAGTGCAGCTCTCGGGTAAGAAGCTAACGTGATTCATCTTCCACATGTTACTGGGCATGAAGTCCATCTGAATGTTAGGTTGTCTCCATAGTGTCTAGCTGGGGCTGAAGTTATGGGAATTAATTATATAAAGATTCTGGGAAGTGGAAAAATATTTCTCTCATGTTTAATTCTAATAAGAGCAGTGACTATTAAGCATCTGCCGTCTGCTCAGTTCAGTTTAGTCACTCAGTCATGTCCAGCTCTCTGCGACATGCCAGGCCTCCCTATCCATCACCAACTCCTGGAGCCTACTCAAACCCATGTCCATAGAGTCAGTGATGCCATCCAACCATCTCATCCTCTGCTGTCCCCTTCTACTGCCTTCAGTCTTTCCGAGCATCAGGGTCTTTTCCAATGAGTCACTTCACATCAGGTGGCCAAAGCACTGGAGTTTCAACCTCAGTATCAGTCTTTCCAAAAAATATTCAGGACTTTTAAAACAAATATTCCAAAATATATTCGAAAAAATATTCATCCTTTAAGATGGACTGGTTGGATCTCCTTGCAGTCCAAGGGACTCTCAAGAGTCTTCTCCAACACCACAGTTCAAAAGCATCAATTCTTCAGCGCTCAGTTTTCTTTATAATCCAACTCTTACATCCATACATGACTACTGGAAAAACCATAGCTTTGACTAGGTGGACCCTTGTCGGCAAAGTAACATCTCTGTTTTTTAATATGCTGTCTCTATTGGTCATAACTTTTCTTCCAAAGAGCAAGTGTCTTTTAATTTCATGGCTGCAGTCACCATCTGCAGTGACTTTGGAGCCCCCCAAAATAAAATCAGCCACTGTTTCCACTGTTTCCCCATCTGTTTGCCATGAAGTGATGGGACCAGATGCCATGATCTTCGTTTTCTGAATGTTGAGTTTTAAGCCAACTTTTTCTCTCTCCTCTTTCACTTTCATCAAGAGGCTCTTTAGTTCCTCTTCACTTTCTGCCATAAGGGTCGTGTCATCTGCATATCTGAGGTTATTGATATTTCTCCCAGCCATCTTGATTCTAGTTTGTGCTTCATCCAGTCCAGTATTTCTCATGATGTACTCTGCATATAAGTTAAATAAGC
>SJYC01091337.1:0-19061 GCA_006408675.1 Madoqua kirkii
TTCATCAAGAGGCTCTTTAGTTCCTCTTCACTTTCTGCCATAAGGGTCGTGTCATCTGCATATCTGAGGTTATTGATATTTCTCCCAGCCATCTTGATTCTAGTTTGTGCTTCATCCAGTCCAGTATTTCTCATGATGTACTCTGCATATAAGTTAAATAAGCAGGATGACAATATACATCCTTGACGTACTCCTTTCCCAGTTTGGAACCAGTTTGTGGTTCCATGTCTAGTTCTAACTGTTACTTCCTGACCTGCATACAGATTTCTCAAGAGGCAGAGGTATTCCCATCTCTTGAAGAATTTTTCAGAGTTTGTTGTGATCCACACAGTCAGAGGCTTTGGCATAGTCAATAAAGCAGAAGTAGATATTTTCTGGAACTCCCTTGCTTTTTCCATGATCCAGCGGATGTTGGCAATTTTATCTCTGGTTCCTTTGCCTTAGCTAAATCCAGCTTGAACATCTGGAAGTTCACCATTCACATACTGTTGAAGCGTGGCTTGGAGAATTTTGAGCATTACTTTACTAGTATGTGAAATGAGTGCAGTTGTGCAGTAGTTTGAGCATTCTTTGGCTTTGCCTTTGTTTGGGATTGGAATGAAAACTGACCTTTTCCAGTCCTGTGGCCACTGCTGAGTTGTCCAAATTTGCTGGCATATTGAGTGGAGCCCTTTCACAGCATCATCTTTTAAGATTTCAAATAGCTGAACTCAAATTCCATCACCTCTACTATCTTTGTTCGTACTGATGCTTCCTAAGGCCCACTTGACTTTACATTCCAGGATGTCTGGCTCTAGGTTGGTGATCATACCATCATGATTATATGGGTTGTGAATATCTTTTCTGTACAGTTCTTCTGTGTATTCTTGCCACCTCTTCTTAATATCTTCTGCTTCTGTTAGGTCCCTACCATTTCTGTCCTTTATTAAGCACATCTTTTCATGAAATGTTATCTTGGTATCTCTAATTTTCTTGAAGAGATCTCTAGATTTTCCCATTCTGTTGTTTTCCTCTATTTCTTTGCATTGATCACTGAGGAAGGCTTTCTTATCTCTTCTTGCTGTTATTTGGAACTCTGCATTCAAATGGGTATATCTTTCCTTTTCTTCTTTGCTTTTCACTTCTCTTCTATTCACAGCTATTTGTAAGGCCTCCTCAGACAAAGATTTTCCCTTTTCGCATTTCTTTTCCTTAGGGATGGTCTTGATCCCTGCCTCCTGTACAATGTCACAAACCTCTGTCCATAGTTCTTCAGGCACTCTGTCTATCAGATCTAATCCCTTGAATCTATTTCTCACTTCCACTGTATACTCATAAGGGATTTGATTTAGGTCATACCTGAATGGTCTAGTGGTTTTCCCTACTTTCTTCAATGTAAGTCTGAATTTGGCAGTAACATTCCATTGTTGTATGGCTGTCCATAATTTATTTAACCATTGCTTTGTTGGTAGGCATTTGGTTTTCAGTTTCTTTTTTGTTATTATACACAATAATTTAGTAAACATTCTTTTACGTGTCTTATGGAAATTTATCTATAGAATAAATTTTTTAAAGGGAGTTATGAAGTCAGAATAAACATTTAAAATTTCTTTGTTTGAATTTTAAAGACTAGTTTCTCCATTTCCAATCTTATCTTCTCTTCTGCATATCATTCTCAGATTATTATATTTCTCAAGGGTTTTTGTGGGACCCTCTTCTGTTCTTTCTGCTGTCTCTCCATCATCTTGATTGTCCCATATCTTTGTATCTAGTCAAGTCATCTCTTAAGCTTGCCTCGTATCTACCTGGCTGCCTATTAGATATCTCCATTTAGTTAGCTAAACATATACAAAGCTGAACTCATTATCTTCCCTCCATATCTGTCCTTCACTGTATTTCTAGCCCAGTAAGTGGTACCGCCATCTGTGCTGGGCCAGGACCTGAAAATCCTCTGTGACTTTTCTTTCTTATGCCATGTCTTATGCCTCTTGAATGTCTCTTGAATCTGCTTATCTTCACCTTTCTCTGTTCCTCAATGCAGCCTCCTAAATGTTCTTCCCATCTCCAGTCTTAGTCCTTATAAATCTCTTCTCCATACTCAAACTAGAGTTATCTTCCTACAATGCAAAGATGATTTTATTGCTCTCTGTTTTATCTTAAATTCTATAATAGATTCTCCATTGTTCTGTATCACAGAGAAGGCAGTTTGTATCCTGTGGGTCACACATTCAGGTGGCCTGTTTGTGTGAAGCCCAAGAACTGAGAAATTTTACATTTTTAGAGAATGCATGCCCGTGTGTGTATGTGTGTACACGTGCACGCACACACACACACATGCACACACACACAGAGGAATATGCAACAGAGACCAAAGCAGAACTTTAGGTTTGGCAAAGGCTAAAATATATGCTATCAGATCCCTTAAATAAAAAGTTGGCCAACCCCTGCTCTGTGGTGTCCATTTTTATAAACAGCTTTACTGAGATGTAATTCAGTAATATACCTTATACAGAATATACCATATGATTCACTCACTTAATTCGTGTAATTCAGTGGTTTTTATACAGTTACATAACCATCACCAGAGTCAGTTTTAAAACATTCATCATCCCTAAAAGAAACCTGTTCCCTTCAGCAGTAACTTCCTTTTGTCCCCAAACCTACCAGTCTTTAGTCCAGTCACTCAGTTGTGTCCAGCTCTTTGCAACCTCATGGACTGCAGCACACCAGGACTCCCTGTCCATCACCAACTCCTGGAGTTTATTCAAACTCCTATCCATGCAGTCCGTGATGCCATCCAACCATCTCATCCTCTGTCGTCCCCTCTCCTCCTGCCTTCAGTCTTTCCCAGCATCAGGGACTTTTCAGATGAGTCAGTTCTTTGCATCAGGTGGCCAAAGTATTGGAGTTTCAGCTTCAGTATCAGTCCTTCCAATGAATATTCAGGACTGAATTAGGATGGACTGGTTGGATCTCTTTGCTGTCCAAGGGACTCTCAAGAGTCTTCTCCAACACTACAGTGCAAAAGCATCAATTCTTCAGCACTCAGCTTTCTTTATAGTCCAACTCTCACATCCATACATGACTACAGGAAAAAGCATAGCTTTGACTAGATGGACCTTTGTTGGCAGAGTAATGTCTCTGCTTTTTGATATGCTGTCTAGGTTGACATCCGTTAATCTACTTTGTGTCTCTGGACACAAAAGTCTACTCCAGTGCCCGTTCTGGAGATTTTATATCAATAGAATCATACAGTATGGTCTTCTATGTCTGGCTTCTTTTACTTCACATGTTTTCAAGAGTCATCCACGTTATGACATGTATCAGTACTTCATTCCTTTCTAGTGATGGTGTCCAGACTTAAATGTGACTCACAAGGCCTTATGGTTTCCTCATTTTTACATTTCCATCCTTCTTTTTTCAGTCTCTCCATTCCTTTTCCTCTTTACTGGATCTCCATTCAACTTTGTGAGTTCCTCAAATACCTCTGAGTTTGGGTGTTTTGATTAGTCTGCCTTTTGATAAGTGATTTTTGGGATAACAGTTATTACTCAGCACTGTACTCTCATTTATTGACTTATCAAAGGAGAAATGCAGCTGCTATGGAAATGTAACTGGTGGTTCAGATGGTAGAGAATGTACCTGCAGTGCAGGAGACCGGGTTCGATCCCTGGATCGGGAAGATCCCCTGGAGAAGAGAATGGCAACCTACTTCAGTGTTCTCGCCTGGAGAATTCCACAGACAGGAGCCTGGTGGGCAACAGTCCATGGTGTCGCAGAGTCAGACACAACTGAGCAGCTAACATTTTCATGGAAATGTGACTAGTTGGGGAGAAAAAAAAATGGAATGTTAATGCAATATTTAGTTAATAGAATGTGGAATTTCAGATCATAGAGAGATGTCCACATGACATGGCCAAATAGATGATAGCAATGATAGTGCCATGTAAATGGAGCAGTCTCGTGGAGGAGGCAGGAGCAGAGCCTGTAGTTGACACTGGGTAGATTTGGTGTAAGTAAATATGTTGGTGTGGGAGGGAATTCACTGTGACTGGATCATGGGTAAAGCTCTGACTAGTGTCCTAGATTAAGAAGTCATGAGTATGAAAGTGATTGTTCATGGAACAGGAGTTGAAGCACCTGCTGAGAAAGTGAGTGTCAAGAGAGAAAAGTAGAACCTTGTCTTTGGGAGCTAGGACCGTGGTAAGGCACACCATGGGATAGGGAAGAAAGCCTAAAAGGAGGACTAGGGAAGAGCCCAGAAAAGATCATTGGGGCCAGGGAGTCTAAAGAGGAAGGAACAGATGCTTTGTGTCAAGTGCAACAGAAAGACAAAGGGAGATGGAGTTGTGCAAAGATACTGGGTCTGGCAGCGAGGAAATTCCTGGTGACCTCAGATCAGTCTTAATAACTTGATGCTAGGCCTTAAGAGGAAATAGTGAAGGCAATGCACATATGCTACTTGCCTGAGCAGTTCAAGTGAAAGGAAGAAGGGCAAATATTGCATTTGGAACTATATTACATGTTGGAAAGGGATATATCAGAATTGAAGTGAAAGTGTGTAATATTATTTTATTACTAAAGTGTTAATAAATCATGGAAGGGAGAAATAGGTATTTATTTGGCAGAGTGGGAATAGGACAATAAGGTAGTTTAGTTATGATTAATATATTGTAAATGCCCACTCCACATAAATACTTGTAAAATGGAGCTCACTCCGAAGCTGAGTATTTGTATTTCTTGTGCACTGTGGAATGCATCATCCTCTGATGAGTCCTGTGAAGAGATCACATTTTTATTTTTGAGAAGACATTCTTTCATGTACCACCACCTTCTTCCCTCACAATAATTGCTGGAGACATTTGATTCTCAGTTCAGCATGAGTTAGGTGTGACTCTGTCCTGTTTGAGTCTGTATTCTCTGAGTATTTAACTCCCCACTTTCTGTTTCTCTGTTAAATAGTTTACCTATTGCCTTTGATCTGCTGATCATGAAGCAAAGGTGGAAGAGTTTCTTTCATTGGTCATTGGTTGCTCTAATGCTGTTTCTGGTGAGTTGTCTTTTTATGTCATTTTGTTCTAAAGTTGTAACAAAAGCAACTTGTGATGTGGATGGAAAAGAGAACCTTAGGAGTTGATTCAGTTTTTCATTCTGCAGTCTATACTGTTAGCATTGTGAGGTTGGATCCAGAGCAAAACTCTACAGTCGCTTTGTTTTCTGCTCTGTTTTAGGTGCCTGTGGTGGTCATTGACAGCTACTATTATGGGAAGCTGGTGATCGCACCACTCAACATAGTTTTGTATAATGTCTTCACTCCTCATGGACCTGATCTTTATGGTAAGGCCGCATGAAGTGAGGGAAGCGTTGGAGGATAGTTTAATTGGCCTCAGCTTTGAAATTTTAATTCAGTTGCCTCATTTATCAAAGATAGCCTTTTGTTATTTAAGCAAAAGGTACTCTTCTTTTCTTATTTAAAAATAAATGATGTTTGAACACAGCACAGTGATGGTATGTGGCAACTAAATATTTTTCCTTGATTAATGTGATACTCAGTTCTGGCTTCCTGTTAGTCTTGCAGCCTCTTATTCTCGTTACAAAGTGGTAAGGACTCTGTCCGGCATGCCTTGGCTTTTGACGCTACTCATTTAAAATTAAGTTGCTTTCCTCTCTTCTCATTAGAAAACCAATATAATAACAAAAATAAGAAAATTAAAACATTCATAATCTCATCATCCTCAGATAGCTATTGTTAACACCTTGGAAAATATTCCTCCAGGCATTTTCTATTCAAGTACACATTTGGTTTTCCTTTTTCATTTTTTTTATTGGGTTAGCCAAAACCTGAATGAACCTTTTGGCCAACCCAATAATTTGTGTTACTTTAGTATTTTGCATTAGGGGAGAAAGTTCACAAAATCTATAGACGAAGTGTAGCAAATGAGGGTGAGGTCAGCTTGCGAGGGTGGATAGTTTGGCCAGTTTAGCATTAGGAGGGGAAGAAAGGGAATGCCTTAGGCTGGTGGTGGTTTAGTTACTAAGTTGTGTCTGACTCTTTGTGACCCCATGGGCTGTAGCCTGCCAGGCTCCTCTGTCCATGGAATTCTCTAGGCAAGGATACCGGAGTGGGTTGCCACTTCCTACTCCAAGAGATCTTCCCAACCCAGGGATTGAACTCAGGTCTCCTGCATTGCGGCCAAGTTCTTTATCGTCTGAGCCACCTGTGGTGGGACAGTCTGGGGTTGGTTCTCCAGTTTCTGTCCATCTCTACCCCTTACCTGATGGTTTTCTCTCAGCTAGTCTTCTATTTTTTTACCTTTTCCAGCCAGCCCTGGAGCCTGTTTTTTTTTTTTTTTTTGGGGTGGAGGGCAGCCTGAGGGCATTTGAGTTAGTGACCACTACAGAGGGATAAGCTAGAGATCTTTCTGATCAGATCAGTCAAGTCAGTAAGCATTTTATAAGACAACTTATAGTTAAATAAGTATAGTTTCTTCTGCCTTAACCTTTTGAAGATCTTAGATCTTTCTCTGTATGTGATCATCTTACACTCCAGTGGTGTAAAACACATTAATGTTATCTCTGTCTCTCTAATCACTTTAACCCATGCCCATTTTTCTTTACCACTTTGCCAACAGAACCAGCAGATTGAATAAGATTTAAAGTAAGTGTGTGAATGAACTTTAGTTGGGAAAGAGTCCGTGGGTCACAAAGAGTTGGATACAACTTAGCCACAGAACAGCCACCACCTGGGATTCGGGGAACGTTGTCATTTTAGATGACAAGTAGTAGGTTAAAAATAAAGTGAATTTACAAACTGCATAGAGAATAATTGCTAAGTGAAGGAATTTTAACAGACTTCTTTATGTGGCTCTGAGATCCTAAGGATATGGAAAAAAGTTCTAATTTTCAGCTTTTGCCTCTAGAGGTCTCTCTTTATCTAGGGAGAATTACATGTTTTTATTTGCCCATTGTTTTAGTTTACTTGTAAAATTTCATTTGATTCCACAAGACAATAGAAGGGGGACTCTGCTTCTAGATCTGGGTTGCATATTAGAACTTGATTTATGTGGAGCCTATTAGAAGCATAATGTGCATTATATATGGGTGAATAAATTGTGTTAATTTGAGTTTAATTTTGAAAAATTGACTTCTGTACCTTTTAAATGGGTTATTACATATTGGTATTCTGACTGCTTATTTGTAAAACTTTGTGTGCGAGCCTATGAAAGTTTTGTAATTTGTATATTCCTCTATATTGGTGAAGTTTTTACATCTAAAAATAAGTACGTTGATAGAGTAGAAAAAAAGAATAAATTCTGACCTAAGTTTATATTTCTGGTTTAACAGTGAGTAGGTTTTGGGATCCAGAGAGCAGTGGCCAGTCTGCCTGGATGTTGGCATCTGCTGTTCATTTCAGCCAGTGTTTTATGGGGAAGAGTCCTTGGGGCTCTGTTCCTCCTGCTTTAGTGAACCTGGGTTAACGTCAGTTCAGATTTTGCTACGTTGAATGTCCAAGAATTGATCACTTTCCTACTGATAGAAGAAGCTTGATTGGGAAAGAAGGAATTATTCTCATATTATTACTGTTGTTCACTCACTAAGTTGTGTCTGGCTCTTTTGTGATCCCATGGACTGTAGCCAGTGAGTAACCTACAAGATGGCAGACGTTACTTACCAGTTATACCAAAAAAAAGATGTCCTTTTCATCACAGGGGACTGGATTGCAAGAGGAGGAAGTCAGGGGATACCTGGAGTAACAGGCAAGTTTGGCCTTGGAGTACAAAATGAAATAGGGTAAAGGCTAACAGAGTTTTATAAGACAACACGCTGGTCATTGCAGACACCCTCTTCCAACAACACAAAAGATGACTCTACACATGGACATCACCAGATGGTCAATACTGAAATCAGATTGATTATATTCTTTGCAGCTGAGAATGGAGAAGCTCTATACAGTCAGCAAAAACAAGGCCAGGAGCTGAGTGTGGCTTGGATCATGGACTCCTTATTGCCAAATTCAGACTTAAATTGAAGAAAGTAGGGAAAACCACTAGGCCATTCGGGTATGACCTAAACCAAATCCCTTACTGTTATACAGTGGAAGTGACAAATAGATTCAAGGGGTTAGATCTGATAGACAAGAGTGCCTGATGAACTGTGGATGGAGGTTCATGACATTGTAGAGGAGGCAGCGACGAAAAACTTCCCTGAGAAGAAAAAAAGGCAAAATGGTCGTCTGAGGAGGTTTTACAAATAGCTGAGAAAAGAAGAGAAGTGAAAGGCAAAGGAGAAAAGGAAAGATATACCCATCTGAATGCAGAGTTCCAAATAACAGCAAGAATAAGAAAGCCTTGCTAAGTGATCAGTACAAAGAAATAGAGGAAAACAGTAGGATGGGAAAGTCTAGAGATCTCTTCAGGAAAATTAGAGATTCCAAGGGAACATTTCATGCAAAGATGGGCTCATAAAGGACAGAAATGGTATGGACCTGACAAAAGCAGAAGACACCAAGAAGAGGTGGCAAGAATACACTGAGGAACTCTACAAAATGGGTCTAATGACCCTGATTACAGCGGTGGTGTGATCACTCACCGAGAGCCAGACATCCTGAAGTGTGAAATCAAGTGGGCCTCAGGAAGCCTCACTAAGAGCAAAGCTAGTGGGGGTGATGGAATTCCAGCTGAGCTATTTCAAATCCTAAAAGACGATGCTGTGACAGTGCTGCACTCAGTAAGTCAGCAAATCTGGAAACCTCAGCAGTGGCCACAGGACTGGAAAAGGTCAGTATTCATTCCAGTCCCAAAGGTGGGCAATACCAAGGAATGCTCAGACTGCTGCATCAGTTCAGTTCAGTTCAGTTCAGTCACTTAGTCATGTCCAACTCTTCGCGATCCCATGAATCGCAGCACGCCAGGCCTCCCTGTTCATCACCATCTCTCGGAGTTCACTCAGACTCACGTCCATCGAGTCCGTGATGCCATCCAGCCATCTCATCCTCGGTCATCCCCTTCTCCTGCCCTCAGTCCCTCCCAGCATCAGAGTCTTTTCCAATGAGTCAGCTCTTCGCATGAGGTGGCCAAAGTATTGGAGCTTCAGCTTCAGCATCATTCCTTCCAAAGAAATCCCAGGGTTGATCTCCTTCAGAATGGACTGGTTGGACCTCCTTGCAGTCCAAGGGACTCTCAAGAGTCTTCTCCAATACCACAGTTCAAAAGCATCAATTCTTTGGAGGTTATAGTGCCATTTTAACGGGCAAAACAAATACATATGAATGCATATATGTACCTGCAAAGGTTCTGAACCAGTCAACGATATGAGGTACCTTTTGTCAGGTTGGTGTTGTTTCTTTTTTTTTTTAGTTGTTTTTTAATCGAAGGATAATTGCCTTAGAGTGTTGTGTTGGTTTCTGCCAAACATGAACATGAATCAGCCACAGATATACGTATGTGTCCTCCCTCTTGAGCCTCTTTCCTACCTCTCTCCCCACCCCTCCCCTCTAGGCTGTTACAGAGCCTCGGTCTGAGTTCCCTGAGTCATACAGCAAATTCCCCTTGGCTGTCTGTTTTACATTGGTAATGTGAGTTTCCATATTACTCTCTCCATATATCCCAGCCTCTCCTCCTCACTCTCCCTCCGTGCCCATGAGTCTCTTCTCTATGTCTTTCTCCATTGCTGTCCTACGGATAAGTTCATCAGTGCCACCTTTCTAGATTCCATATATATACGTTATTATGCACTATTTGTTTTTCTCTTTCTGACTTACTTCACTTTGTATAATAGGCTCTAGGTTCATCCACCTCATTATAACTGACTCAGATGTGTTCCTTTTTAGGCTGAGTAATATTCTATTGTATATATATACCACAACTTCTTTATCTGTTCGTCTGTGAATAGACATCTAGGTTGCTTCCATATCCTAGCTATAGTAAATAGTGCTGCAATGAACATTGGGATACATGTGTCTTTTTAAATTTTGGTTTCCTCAGGGTAGATGCCTAGTGGTAGGATTGCTGGGTCATATGGTAGTTTTATTCCTAATTTTTTTTGAAGCAGTCTCCATACTGTCTTCCATAGTGCTGTATCAATTTACATTTCCACCAATAGTGCAAGAGGGTTCCTTTTTCTCCACACCCTCTCCAACATTTATTGTTTATAGACTTTTTGATGATGGCCATTCTGACTGATATGAAGTGATACCTCATTGTAGTTCTGATTTGCATTTATCTAATAATGAGCCGACTAAGGTCCGTCTAGTCAAGGCTGTGGTTTTTCCAGTAGTCATGTATGGATGTGAGTTGGACTGTGAAGAAGGCTGAGCGCCGAAGAATTGATGCTTTTGAACTGTGGTGTTAGAGAAGACTCTTGAGAGTCTCTTGGACTGCAAGGAGATCCAACCAGTCCATTCTGAAGGGGATCAGCCCTGGGATTTCTTTGGAAGGAATGATGCTGAAGCTGAAACTCCAGTACTTTGGCCACCTCATGTGAAGAGTTGACTCATTGGAAAAGACTTTGATGCTGGGAGGGATTGAGGGCAGGAGAAGAAGGGGACGACAGAGGATGAGATGGCTGGATGGCATCACTGACTCAATGGACGTGAGTCTGAGTGAACTCTGGGAGTTGGTAATGGACAGGGAGGCCTGGCGTGCTGTGATTCATGGGGTCTCAAAGAGTTGGACACTACTGAGCGACTGAACTGAACTGAATAATGAGCAAAAATTGTTGAGCATACTTGCTTGTGTTTATTAGTCATCTGTATGTCTTCTTTGGAGAAATGTATTTTTAGATTTTTCCCTGGAGAAAGCAATGGCACCCCACTCCAGTACTCTTGCCTGGAAGATCCCATGGACGGAGGAGCCTGGAAGGCTGCAGTCCATGGGGTCGCTGAAGGTTGGACACGACTGAACGACTTCACTTTCAAGTTTCAGTTTCATGCATTGGAGAAGGAAATGGCAACCCACTCCAGTGTTCTTGCCTGGAGAATCCCAGGGACGGGGGAGCCTGGTGGGCTGCCTTCTCTGGGGTCGCACTGAGTCAGACATGACTGAAGCAACTTAGCAGCAGCAGCAGAGTCATTTTGATTGAGTTGTTTGTTTTTCTGGTATTGACTTGTATGAGCTGCTTGTATATTTTGGAAATTAATCCTTTGTCAGTTGTTTCATTTGCTAAGTTTTTTGTTTTATTGAAGTGTAATTGACTTGTAACATTGTGTAGATTTCAAGTGTAAAATATAATGATTTTATATTAATATTGATTGCAAAATGACCACCGTAATAAGTCTAGGTAACATATATAGTTACAAATTTTTTTCTTGTGATCAGAACTTTTAGGCTGTATTCTCTTAGTAATTTTCAAATATGCAATAAATTATTCTTAACTATAGTTGCCATACTGTATATTGTACCCCGTGACTTATTTATTTTATAGCTGAAAGTCTGTGCGTTTGGCTGCTCTCATGACAGTTTTTCTCTCCACTTTGCCTCCGACAACTGCCAATCTGTTCTCTTGGTTTATGAGCTCAGTGGGTTTGTTGTTGTTGTTTTCAGTTTAGATTCTTACATATAAATGAGATGATATGGTATTTGTCTTTCTCTGTCTTGTTTTAGGATAATGCCTTCAAGATCCATCCATGTTGTCACAGATGACACTATTTCTTTCTTTTTCATGGCCACATAATGTGTGTGTGTGTGTGTGTGTGTGTGTGTGTGTTTATGTACCACAAATTCATTATTTGTTCATTTGTTGATGGACAGTTGTTTCCATATCATGGCTATTATAAATAATGGTGCAATAGACACAGAGGTCCAGCTATCTTTTCAAGCTAGTGTTTCATTTACTTAAAAGTGGAATTCCTAGATCATTTGGGAGTTTTATTTTTAATTTGGAGAGGTTTTGTGTAGTTTGAAGCTTTGCCTATTTATTGTTTCTTTCATTTCTACATTGAGTACAAAGTGCTTTTATAGCTAGAAACAGAAATGATGGTTTTCTTTTTGTATTTAAAAAATAAATATTTATGTGTTAAAAATAAATATTTGGGGGACATGCTCCCCTCTTTTTTAAAAACCAAAACAAGAGGGTGGGGAGAAGGAGAGAAAGTGAACTGGCTTTGGATATTTGAATTAAGCAAAGCCCTGGCATCCTTCTTCCTGGTCCTGGGTTAGTTTTAGTTTGGAAAAGGCAGATATAACTGCCCAGAACCTTAAGTCATCTCCTCCTTTACTTAATTCTGCTGTTTTGTTAAGCTCAGAAAGTATTAATACTTGCTGTTGTGTCAAGGGCACTTTCCAGGTGCCAGAGATGGTGCCTGGCCCTTTATAGACATAGAGTCATACAGTCCTTACCGAGACCCTTTGCGATAACAAGAGAGTCTGGTATTCAAATGAGAGTGACTTTCAAATGGTTTTCAAATGAGAGTGAGGTGGAATGGTAGGGATTCCCACCCTCACACCACCTGCCCCCACAGCCCTTATTCTTCTCTCTCAGCCTGGCATTTCCTGTGGGAAGTTTCTCAATGATTCTTCCCTAGACCGTTCTTAAAAGACCTTCCCTATTTAAAGACCCAGCATTTAGTCTGTTGGCAGAGATGAGGGCAGGGAGAGGGATAGACGTTGAGAAGCCCACGGTTTAGAAGGAAAAGATGAAAAGGAAGCTGCGGCAGTAGCCCGCGTGCCACCCCCAAGAAACTAAGCCTTTCATTGAGTCCTCATGTCGAGGATCTGGCTCAGCCTACCTTGGCCACTTACTGATGGTGACCCTGGCTGCCCAACTTGAGAAAGATTATAAGAATGAGCAGCACCATGTCCGGGAGCTTTCGTGTGGTGCTGCTCTTTGGAGCTTGTAGTCATCCTTGGGGGCAGGCCTACCCCAAGAAAGAAGTACTGCCCACGACTCTGTCCCTCCGCCTGCCCTCTGCGTGTGGGCTTCTCAGGAAGCTGTCGGCTGTGCACCCAGGAATTCAGATTCTCTCCCTGGACACCTTGAGAATGAGTGTAGACAGGTGGACAGTGCTTGTCCTCCTCTCTTCCCCAGGCCCACTGTCCTCAGCACCACCAGGTCTTCCATGAGAATCAGTGGAAAAATAACACCTTCTGCCACCCTGCCCTGAAAAAGAGTCTGGGGCTTAATTAAGGTTCATGGATGTGCCAGAGCTCGGCATTGACACCTCTTCTTGAACAGGAGCTTCTGGGCTTTAAGCATTGGTTATCTGATCCCTGTGGACCAATCTGTCCCTGGTAACACAACCTGAGTGCCTGTGAACTTGTCTCTGTGTGTTTTCCACCGCGGGCTTTGTTGTGCAGACACACGTGACGGGGCTATGCTAAGAGGACAAATGATCCTGGCGTGAAGCCCTGGAACTGGAGGCAGATTACTTCTTCTCGCCTTTTGGTTCAGAACTGGTGCAGTTTGCTCTTCATTTTCCCTTCTGTTTGGATCAATGCCTTCAGATTTATAGATGGTACAGTGCTGAGTCCTTAAGTCTACTTTTCACTTTGAAATAGAGAAACCACTTTTTCAGGAGAAGTCAAGCATATCCTAATCATCATAATCGTTGTTGCTCAGTCACTAAATCATGTTCGACTCTTTGCAACCCTATGAACTATAACCCACCAGGCTTCCCTGTACTTCACTATCTCCCAGAATTTACTCAAATTCATGTCCATTGAGTTGGTGATGCCAACCAACCGTCTCATCCTCTGTTTCCCCCTTCTTCTCTAGTCCTCATTATTTCCCATACCAGGGTCTTTTCCAGTGAGTCGGCTCTTCGCATCAGGTGGCCAAAGTATTGGAGCTTCAGCATCAGTCCTTCCAATGAATATTCAGAGTTGATTTCCTTTATGATTGACTGGTTTGGTCATAGCTACCATTTAGTGTATGTTTACTGTGTACCAAGCTTCAGTATGCTAAGTGTGTTATATGTATGATCCCTTTAATTCTCACCAATCCTCTCAGATAGAGTTGTTAATTATCCACATTTTAAGCAGGAGAGGAAAATGAGGAGCACAAAGGTTCAGTTGCCCATGGTCACACTGCAAATTAAGTGGCAGAACCAGGATTCAAAGCTTATTGGAGCTCTGACTCCAGACTCCTGCGCTTAACGATTAATTCACCATTCTTAAGAATAGTGTTTTTATTTAGAAGTCCATTTATCAAACAGATAACCTATGGAAATATTGAGAAGCTTCCAAACCATTTTTCTTTCTTTTTCTTTTTAATGTTATTTGTAAGATCTTGGAACTGGGATTTACCTGCTTCAACAGGTTCTAGGGCACTCCAGGCAAATTCCCTGTAATTCAGCTCACTGTGTTTGCATCAGCCATCTACCAGCCCTTCTGTGCACCAGGCCCGTGGAGGAAGTGTGCTGAGGACTCTGAGAGGAGCTGGGGGATGTTGAAGGGGAGCAGTAGGCAGGGGGAGCAGTAGACACAGGCATTCAGAAGAGGCTGTTCTAGAGCTGGGCTGTCTCACTTCAGTCCCAGCACCACCATTCTCTGGCTCTTAGAAAATAACTCAGCCTCTCCAACCGTCCCCGTACCTCTCTGCAAAGTCAGGGCAGCAACCCAGTCTCCTAGGTTATTGGGACAGTCAGGGACCAAAAGTGTTCAGCCTGGAGTCTGGCTGGGTGTAAGCAGTCTACACCAGTGGGAGTTGTTAGTTTAGAAGCAAGGCTGTGTATGCTGTTGCTGCATCTTGTTTTAACAGAGAGCGACAAAGGAGCTTTTTTTTTTTTTTTTTTCCCTTGACACTGATTCTCCTTTTCCAGCTTCAAGGCTGACCACATAGCCTCCCTAATTTGAAACCCCAAAATGAAAATGAAAACACTCCAACTCAAGGGAAACTTTCCAAAACTCGTCCAACTTAAACTGATCCCCCTCTTTCCAGAACCCTTTTAGTTATTTTAACCAAATCACAGATTAGCACTGACATTTTATTAATACCCTGTTTAAGAAGTTTATACTTAACTATACATGACATGTCAGGATGGACAAACAGACTGGTTCCAAATAGGAAAAGGAGTATGTCAAGGCTGTATATTTTTACCCTGCTTATTTAACTTATATGAAGAGTACATCATCAGAAACGCTGGGCTGGAAGAAGCACAGGTTAGAATCAAGATTGTTGGGAGAAATATCAATAGTCTCAGATGCAGATGACACCACCCTTATGGCAGAAAGTGAAGAGGAACTAAAAAGCCTCTTGATGAAAGTGAAAGAGGAGAGTGAAAAAGTTGGCTTAAAGCTCAACATTCAGAAAATGAAGATCATTCCATCTGGTCCCATCACTTCATGGGAAATAGATGGAGAAACAGTGGAAACAGTGTCAGACTTTATTTTTGGGGGCTCCAAAATCACTGCAGATGGTGACTGCAGCCATGAAATTAAAAGACGCTTACTCCTTGGAAGAAAAGTTATGACCATCCTAGACAGCATATTGAAAAGCAGAGACATTACTTTGCCAACAAAGGTCCATCTAGTCAAGGCTATGGTTTTTCCAGTGGTCATGTATGGATGTTAGAGTTGGACTGTAAAGAAGGCTGAGCACCGAAGAACTGATGTTTTTGAACTGTGATGTTGGAGAAGACTCTTGAGAGTCCCTTGGACTGCAAGGAGATCCAACCAGTCCATTCTAAAGGAGATCAGTCATGGGTGTTCATTGGAAGGACTGATGCTGAGGCTGAAACTCCAATACTTTGGCCACCTCATGCAAAGAGTTGACTCATTGGCAAAGACCCTGATGCTGGGAGGGATTGGGGGCAGGAGGAGAAGAGGATGTCAGAGGATGAGTTGGCTGGATGGCATCACCGACTTGATGGACATGAGTTGGGTGAACTCCGAGAGTTGGTGATGGACAGGGAGGCCTGACATGCTTCGATTCATGGAGTCGCAAAAAGTTGGACATGACTGAGCAACTGAACTGAATACATGACATATTTGCCATGTAAAAAATAATAATAAATCCCATGAGAATAAATCAAAAATTTTATAAGAACAGAATAATTCCTGGGAGGATGAGAAAAAGGATAAGTCTATGCAGAATACCATTTTGTCCTTATAAGCCTTGGTAACGATTAGGAGGGGAGCTGGCAGAGGTATAGTGTGGGCCTCGGGGGACGATGTCATAGAGAGCTTACCACAAATACATTTGTAGGTGAATTAACATGAATATAGTGACAAAAAGTGAGTAGAACTTCAGAGGTATTATACCTCTCTCTCAGGTAGTGAAAGAGAGATCCAAAAAATGAAAGTGTAATAACTAGGGTGTCTAACTTTGTACTTGGTCCTGTAAAGCTCTGGGAGATATGGCAGTTCCCACCAGAGAAGACACATCTCCAGGCTGATTGTTGGTTGGTCTGGGATTTATGTCTTCTGAAAAGGAACGAGCAGCATACTTTCTTTAAGGTACCTAGAGACTTCATTTATTTCCCCCAACAGAATGACTTTTTAGCTTTACCAGGAAACAATTTCTTGCAGAAAAACTATGTCTTGCTGTTACTAGTTACTACTGGGAATTCTGTTACTAGCCACTACTGGGCTTCCCTTGTGGTTCGGCTGGTAAAGAATCCACTTGCAATGTGGGAGACCTGGGTTCGATCCCTGGGTTGGGAAGATCCCCTGGAGAAGGGAAAGGCTACCCTCTCCAGTATTCTGGCCTGGAGAATTCCATGGACGGTATAGTCCATGGGGTCGTAAGAGTTGGGCATGACTGAGCGACTTGCACTTTCACTGGGATTTCTGCTACAGCCAGGCCATTAGATTTACTACTAACCTTCTTTCAGTAGTTCTTCCCTTCAGAATGGGACCCTTCCCATTAAGTTCACACGGCGTTCCAGGGAAAGGCTCTCTGATTAAGCAAAGACACTGTGAGCATGCTTAGGAGGGATTGGAATTTGGTTTTTTAAAGTCCCAAATGGTTAAAATAAAAAGATGCCCTGATCTTTAAGAGAAGGAGCCTTGAACATTCTCCTGTGTGAATGTGTCAGCTGGGATGTTACTCCTGAAAGAAGCAGCCCTGTCCTTGGAATCCGGATCACCCACTTACTCTTTCCCACTTGGCACTCGTCTTCACACTGTTTGTTATTTTCTTCATAGCTCTTGAAGAAATGATGTGCTGTTTACTTGTTTGTCTGTTAACACACATACACACGCACGAGAATAGTGTTCCTAAACAATTTTGATCACTTAAGTGATCAAAATATTGTCATTAAAAAAAAAATTGGGGGTAACTACCTCCCATATGTATTTGTTGGTTTTATTTATTTATAAAGTATTTACCTATCTTACTAATTGTTTTACACACATCAGAAAGCATATATAAAATAAAAATCTTATAAGGATCAGATGAAGAATGCAAGTGGAAATTTTGATGTTTTCCTCCACCCAGCCTGCACTCTCATAACCTGCCTTGTCCTTCTCTGTGAGTGAACATAAGGTGTCTGAGAGCAGAAACCTTTTCCCCCTGTTTTCCGCTGTGTTCCCAGTGCCTGCAAAAGTACCTGCCATGTAGTAAGCGTGGAGGAAGTATTTGTTTAGTAAATATTTATCATTGGATAACAAACAAGATTAAGTCACAATTTACTCTGCCAGGCTTTGAATAGCTGTGGTTTTATTGCATCTGTGCAGGGCAAGGTGGTAAAAACCCTGGGCTTTAGGTCAGAATGCCCTCCTGATACAATATGTGCTGAATAAGGGATTTACTGTAATGATTCAAATCCTTCACCAAAGAGGTAATTATCTTCCTTGATAAGAGCAGAGCTCAGGCAGGCAGACAGGTGGTTTTGAATTTCCCTTATAACAGATGGCACAAATGGACCAGCTTGAGGCTTTTTGAGGAAATTTGCTCATAAACAGCCTTAAATATATATATATATATATTTATGTTTTCCAACACATGCTTTCTAAATAAAGTGAAAAGGCTGCAGAAGATTGAGGATAAGAGTGCATATTATGAAGGATGCTGGGAGGAACAGGCCTCTTTTGGTTTGCCTGAGTGGCAGGAGCAGCGAGCCTGGGATGCAAGACAGGGACTCTGTGCCCCATGGAGGCTCACAGTGCTGAGAAGGTGCCAGAGTGCCCACTGTGGTGAGCCTCCCCATCCAGGCACCCTTTGTTTCTTTTTTTCCTCTAGCACTGTGAACTGTATTATTGCCTTCTCCTGTAAGTTGAAATATCTTTTTTTTTCCTTTTTAAGGAAAATCTCTGTTGGTTCATCTCAAGATTTTTTTTTTAAACACCAGGCAGATGGCATAGTGGCCAAGATTTAGGGCTAGTTTCAAATCCCAGCCCATCCACTAATTAGTTAATTGACTTTAGGCAAAGATCCTTCAGTTTTATGAACTTCTGTTTCATCATCTGAAAAATGAGAATAATAGTACCTGTCCCTGTGATTGTTTCAGTTCAGTTCAGTTCAGTCGCTCAGTCATGTCCAACTCTGCAACCCCATGAATCACAGCACGCCAGGCCTCCCTGTTCATCACCATCACTTGGAGTTCACTCAGACTCATGTCCATCGAGTCTGTGATGCCATCCAGCCATCTCATTCTCGGTCATCCCCTTCTCCTCTTGCCCCCAGTCCCTCCCAACATCAGGGTCTTTGCCAATGAGTCAACTCTTCGCATGAGGTGGCCAAAGTACTGGAGCTTCAGCTTCAGCATCAGTCCTTCCAAAGAGATCCGAGGGTTGATCTCCTTCAGAATGGACTGGTTGGATCTCCTTGTAGTCCAAGGGACTCTCAAGAGTCTTCTCCAACACCACAGTTCAAAAGCATCAATTCTTCAGTGCTCAGCCTTCTTCACAGTCCAACTCTCACATCCATACGTGACCACAGGAAAAACCATAGCCTTGACTAGACGGACCTTAGTGGGCAAAGTACTGTCTCTGCTTTTGAATATACTATCTAGGTTGGTCATAACTTTTCTTCCAAGGAGTAAGTGTCTTTTAATTTCATGGCTGCAGTCACCATCCCCAAAAATAAAGTCTGACACCGTTTCCACTGTTTCCCCATCTATTTCCCAGGAAGTGATGGGACCAGATGCCATGATCTTCGTTTTCTGAATGTTGAGCTTTAGGCCAACTTTTTCACTCTCCTCTTTC